>CM028346.1:41319551-41585911 GCA_016618105.1 Dendrobium huoshanense | reverse complement strand
GCCTGCTGCCGCCTCCGACCCGAGCCTTCTCTGTGCGTGAGCCTGCCTGTCTCCGCCTCCTTCTCCCGATCGGGCTTTGCCCTAGCCCGATGGCTGCTTCTCTCCCTCTCTATTATATCTAGTATAATATATATATATATATATATATATATATAATATAATATATATATATAATATATATATATTATATATAATATATATATATATATATATATATATATATGAAAAATAAAATATAATATGTATGTAAAAAAGAGAGAGAGAGAGAGATAGAGAGAAATAAATTGATTTTTTTTAAACAGGTGTTGAAGACCTCGGCCGTCGTACCTTAGGTCCGATCGGGATGATTTTAAAATTTGAAGACCTCGGCCGTCGCATCATAGATCCGGCCGGGATGGTTCCAAATTGAAGACCTCATGCAGTCGATCTTAGATCCTGGTGGGATGGTTTAAATTCGAAGCCCCTACGCCGTCGACCTTAGGTCCGGGTAGGAAGAACTACGGCAGTGCCGTCCCGATTTCTCCCTCGGTGGGGAGGAGACGCCGGGAGGCTGCCAAAATTTTCATTGAACATCAGAGGAATTGGACTAAAAATTTGGAAATTGATTTGAACAAAATTCAAATATAAAATCAATTTTAAATCAATTTTGAACAAATAATGTTGGACTTAAACTCTAATCTGAACTCGATTTTGGAATTAACTCAATATCTAATACATATCTAGCACTCCAAGAAATAGTTGATGTATTTTGAGCCATCGTCAAATCATAAAAGATATTGATTTCTATGGAAATTTAAATAAACTATACTGATATTTTATTATCTTATCAAATATTCAAAATTTTAAATTAACATTGGCTTAAAAGCTCTTGAATTATTAAGATAACATCATGTTTAAAATCAAATTATGGGATGAAGATATATTTCTCTTGCGATTAGAATGAAAATAAGTTTAAATTGATTCTGCAAAGTCATGTACTTAACAATTCTGAGAAAAGTAGTTGAATAATTGTGAGAAAGAATGTATACATTGAGAACATGATGATTCTCATGCTAATGATAGAGATGAAATTTTGCACTTGTCGAGTTAATAGGGAGAGGACTTCTAAATCATATCGGTGACGATGGCTGCATCCTGGATAAAAATGAGCATTTCAAGAATAATGAAATAATCAGAGATGTCGAAAGTGATTGAACTATTAGTAATCATGTTGATATAATGATGGTCATCGAGAAGAGCGCTTTAGTCTCTAATGAATACTACAATTCACCTATAAGATGGAATAGGGAATTCGTAGTGCCCACAACAACTAGTTTGCAAGCAAGGACAAGAAACTTGCAACGAACAAATCAATCCACCTACGAGGGAGAATAGGGGAATTTGTAGCAAACAATATAATTCTCCTATAAATACTAGCACGATCTCATAATGCCTATTGAACAAGCATTCCTTACAAGCTATGTAAGGAATATCTTCTAAGTGCTACAAATGAAACCTGAATTAGAACAACGCCACCGGATCCGCAACATGTTTGCAAGCGGACAGAAGGCGTTCGTAGGCCCCCCTTAAATGAAATTTCGGACATTTTCTAAATAAAATTGCTCTCGCATAATGGATCATGTTTAAATATTTTAAAGCGCCCCTTATGTATTAAATATGATCCCTTAAACTGAAATACATCCCTGTATGTGCTCCGGTCAATATATTAAAATTACAAACATCAATGACCGAGAATGCTGCGCAGGGTCAAATGCTGCAACCCGCATGTGTTCCGATCATCAAATATAAATGTCAAATCCAATGATTCGAGAATGCTGTGCGGGTTAAATATTCAAGTTTCATCCTCCTCCTCTAAAGGACTGGAGTCGACACGACTTGAATAACAAAAATGCATCCCAAAATTCTACAAAAATAAAAGTGACCTCAATGTCACCCCGATGATGGCCGTGTTGAACGAAGATATCAACCGGAGGAGTTCATTCACAAATATTTTTCAAATACCATTCCTACCAAATTCTTACAAAAATAAAAGTGGCCTCAATGTCACCCCGATGATGGCCGTGTTGATCGAAAATCTCAACCGGAGGGGTCAAATCTCAAATCTTAAATCTCAAATCCAATCACCCCAATGATGGCCGTGTTGATCGAAAATCTCAACCGGAGGGGTCAAATCTCAAATCTTAAATCTCAAATCCAATCACCCCGATGATGGTCGTGTTGATCGAAAATCTCAACCGGAGGGGTCAAATCTCAAATCTCAAATCTCAAATCCAATCACCCCGATGATGGCCGTGTTGAACGAAAATCTCAACCGGAGGGGTCAAATATCAAATGTCAAATCCCAAATCTCAAATCCAATCAAATATCTGAAATAAAATCTATCATCTAAAAAACTCAAAACTAAAAATCATCCACCTCCCGCAACCGTTTGTCGGGGGTGATAAATTTGAAATTAACCTCAGCTCACAAAGAGCAAATGCATGTCGGGTGTATCACTATGATTCATCCTCAAACAGTCTCTTGCCAACAGGGACGTGGCACGTGCCCTCTGATCGGGTGGTTTTGCCGCAAAATGGCACCATTATATTACGATCACGGCCAAAGCCCGTATGTTCCCTAAAGGCGTCAAACCCTTGAGCGATGGATCATAGGGTATATCCAATAGGCATAAAGCCTTTTGTTAGCTAAGGTGGATTCATATATATCCCCTTAGACAAATATCAACCCAGGTCTACAAGGTATTCTTGGACGAAGCAACCCATGGCTGCCGACAAGATGCCTTCTGTCAGGTTGGGTCGACTACCTCCTCTGACTAAGTAGACCAGGGATCATGACAGCCCGGGACGACGGAACCATGGGATCTTGATCGGGCTCGTCTTCATTCCCCCACCACCAGTTTTAAGTTTATGGTGATAAATTCCAAATTTCTAAATTCAAAATTCAAATCCAAATTCAAGAGTTAAAACCCTAAACTATTGCTATTATATGATAGGTTTATAACCTATTCGACATCCTTAACGACTAGCCTTAATCGAAAGTTCTCTCCTATTATCAGGAGGGGTAATTAACTATAGGGGCTTGCGCCTATAGGAAACCAGAACTCAGATCAAAAAGTCCTCACTAAATGAGGGCGAAATCTTTGGGTAGTGTCTTATCTACAAACCCAATCTGCCTTCTGAAAATTCCCCCGGGATCACACACCCTAAAATTGGAATTTTTCGGAGCCCACAGATTTCTGGCGACTCCGCTGGGGATTGGTTTCTCTTTCCATCTTTGGCTAGTCATTTAAATGTTGTTGTAGCAACAAAAATAATAATGAGCTCTATACGGTGAACATTAAGAAGTGACGATTGGTCTCTCCGTCCAAAAAGTCATTATTGAAAGGTCCCGATAGAGGTAAAAGTAATCATCTATTATGATGATAGAGCAAAGAAAGAGTCAAGATATATATGGTGAGCATCGGGATGTGACACTTGGATGTATATCCAAGAATCCATCACCGAAAGGTCCCAATATAAGGGAAAATAAATATAGAGACCAATATCTCTAAAAAATATATATTCAGAAGAATGGTGTGACATCTAGTGTGTACTCCTAGAGATCCTCCATTAAAGAAAATCATCAAAAGTGGGTTGCAAAGATGACCCTTAGATATAATATTCTTGATGGTCAACATTTTGAAGAATCATTCAAGAAATCCCATCACTTTCTAAATATATCATCTCAGACTGAAGAAGATCATTGCTTGACTTCACTAGTGACGTTCTTCTCAAAGAGCAAGTAGAGGAAATAAAGAGATCTTCTATAAATTTAGGGATTGCTTTGCCTGGACTTATGCTGAGATGTCAAGTTTATCCCGTGATGTGGCGATTCACAGATTAGTCATCAAACCAGATGTCACTCATATCAAGCAAGCTCCAGGATAATGATATTGGAGATTGAAGACTAAGAGATTATAAACACAATGAAGCTCATAGAGGCGGGCTTCATCTGAGAAGGAAACTATGCCGATTGGATCTCAAAAATTTTCCTGGTGAAGAAAAAGAACGATCAGATTTGTATCTGTATCAATTTTTTGGATCTCAATAAGAGGGATCATTAGGATTCAATCAAATCAAGATGGCGACTGAAGATGAAAAGCATACATCATTCAGAATATCTATAGGTATATTCTACTACATATTCATGCCTTTCGGCCTACAGAACACTAGTATCACCTATCAATGGGTAATGACACATATTTTTGAAGAGCTAACAAATTAAAAGACTGATTGTTATATTCCTGTTGCTAAGGAGATCAATCATCCCACACAGAGAAATCGATGATAAATTCGTATCTAATTGGGAGGGCCCCCTTTGTTATCGAGAAGGCGTTTCAAGGAGGAGCTTATCAGTTATTTAACATGGAGGGTCAGAGACCTATATCGTCGATCAATAGTCGATATCTAAAGAAATACCACGCATAAAATTGCCCAATAAAATACTATGTATTTCGTACACATTTATAGCAATACATTTGTATTTTGAAATTCTCTTGTATATCAAGAATGCATTTCAAGATCTCTCATCATATTGGGGGCATTTTAAATATTTATTCGGGTTGACATTGCGCTGCGTGCCGAGATCCCCGAATAAATATTTAAAATTTCAAAATACAAAGTCTATCCAAAATCTCCATATGAAATAGGGGGCATTTTAAATATTTATTTGGGTCGACATCGTACTATGCGCCAAGATCCCCAAATAAATATTTAAAATCTCAAAATTTTAAATTTATTTTATCCTAAGATGTCCCTGCGAGACAGTGGGCATTTTAAATATTTATTCGGGTCGACATTGCGCTGCATGCTGAGATCCCTGAATAAATATTTAAAATTATCAATACAGATATTCTTTCATGCTAAAGAATATAATAAAATCTTTTTCAAAGTGTATGTGGATGATTTTTCTAAAGTTTGTTCCTTCGAGTGTATCAAGATTTTAAAAGTCAAGAAAGAGACTTTTGTGATTATGCACTTCAACAAATTGAGCTGAAGAAGCTTGAAGTCTTCCAACAGCCTGAAGCTTAAGGTTCGAATGGGTGTAAAAGGTCGGATCCAACACGCCCAAATATGGCCGGATCGTTGGTAGCTCCGTCTACTTAACAAGCCATAAGAAAGGCCGTAGTAGCGGAACCCCCACTTCGTCAACCCGTCAGTAAGGAATGTAGGAAGAATGAAGACCAATTTGACTCAACCAGTTCAAGTGATCGTAGTCTGCAAAGTTCTCCAAAATGACTAGAGAATCAAAGTTCCAGTGGAAGAATGAGTCGAACAACTACTGAATATTCGTAGGCTCCAAAATTTACAACCACAAAGGATGGCTCCAAATATATCAACTTTAGTAAAATCAGCATTAGGAAGCGTAATTCCTATAGCTCAAGTCTTAAGCCTGAATGGGTATGAGGTCGGATCCAACAAGCCCAAATATGACCGGATCGCTGGCAGCTTCGTCTACTCAACAAGCCATAAGAAAGGCCGTAGTAGAGAAACCCCCATCTCAGCAACCAGAGAACGAAGAGCTGTCAAATCTCAGCTCTCCCGATCTGATGAACTCAAGTAACTCAGATTAAAGTCTTCTCAAGTGGTTAAGGATTAAGATACTACCTACGTTCGGTACTATCAACTGAATCCAGAACCTACAAACCATTCAACAAATCCGTAAAGCACAAAGCGATGATCGTAAGAATTTTTCTTCAACAAGTCCATCAAAGCATAAAGCAAAGGACCGAAGAAAATTATCCCAAAGTTCGCATAAAGCCCAAGGCTGAACTAAGTGGATTCTGTCATCAACAAGTCTGTTATGCACAAAGCTATGGACCGATGACTTCTCGTCACTGACCTAATGCAAACCTAAAAGGTTTTAGGTCTCCGGCATCTACTCCTTCATCAAGCCCGCAAAAGCTAGAAGCAAAGGGCAGAAGGTATAAATCTCCTGACAAGTCAGTAAAGACAAATCAGATAATTCTTCATCAAATGTCCGTAGCATAAAGCACAGGGCAGAAGAACCAAAATCTCAATTTGAACCAAATTGGTAAGGTCCTTTTGTCATCGAGAAGGTGTATCAGGGAGGAGGCTATCAACTCATCGATCGATATGAAAGATCGAAGACCTATTCCCTCGATCAATGGGAGATACTTGAAGAAGTATTACTCTTAGAAAAGCGAGCTGAAGATCATTCCCTTGTAAAGGGAGAGAATATTTCTAAGATATGTTAACAAATTCACCCACAAGATAGGTGCCAAAAATCTGATGATGGATAAAATTTTCCCTTCAAGGCAGGGGGCATTTTAAATATTTATTTGGGTTATCATCAAACTCCAAATAAATATTTAAAATTATTCATGAAGCTATCACAGCATAAATACGGGGCAGAAGCTGGTGCCTTCAAGCAGGCAAATATACGATCATAGCAAAAATTTTGCCAAAAATCTTGAAGTTCAGATTGAGAAGAAATTTTGATCTGCAACTTCAACAAATCAAATTCGACAAGTATAAACTGTCATAGTACAAGTCCAGTACTCAAACAGATATAATATCAGTCTCAACAAGCCTATATGTGGCCGAGCCACTGATAGCTTTACTTACTCAACAAGCCGTTATAAGAGGCCGTAGTAGGAAAGCGCCTGTTTTGTTAGCCCGATGACCAATACTATCAAGTTTGATATTTGTCAAATTTAACGAATCAAAACAGTTCAGATTCAAAAGATTTTCTCAACTAACAAATAGATTGAGGCAAAATCTATAAAAAAAGAATATCAATCAAGTCAAAGGCACCAAGCCACAATGAAAACTCCTATCAAATTTAGAGGCATTATCCTTCAATAAATCTGTCAAGCACAAAGCTAAGATCGAAGGAGCTTCTTTTCTTCAACATGTCCGTGAAAGCACAAAGCTTAGGACTGAAGAAGTCATCCCACAGTTCTTACAAAGCCATAGGCCGAACAAAGGGAATATTGTCATCATCAAAGTCCGTCATGCAAAAAACTTTGGATAGATGACTATTTGCCATCGACCTAATATCATTCTAAAGGATTTAGGTCACAAATGTAGATTCTTCATCAAGCCCATGAAAGCAAAAAGCTAGGGCAGAAGAAATGTTAATTCATGACAAATCGTAAAGATAAATCATGTATTTCTAAAAGACCCTCTATATGATATCTAAAATAAAATTTTAGAGATTTCTAGGGTCAACTAGTTTACAACAAACATGATCTGCTATAGAGCGCATATCATATTTGTTGGGGGGCATTTGTTGACTATAACGGCTTCAAAACGAAAAAAAAAAAAAGAAATTCCACCGACTCATACTCGATCGGACACGCCGATTCACCCACCGCCTCATTCACGACATAAAAATGCTCCACTCGTTCGGTTACGGGATACGCACACATATGCTTTGAAAATCGAAACCGAGGAAAAAGATCGCAAGCAAAGAACGAAAGAAGAACTTCGAGACTTACCTATCGCAGCCTCGGCTCCGACCCGACCTGCGCCTACCGCCCCGTCGCCTGAGCCGACGTTGCCACCGCCGACGACAGCCAAGCCTGCTGCCGCCTCCGACCCGAGCCTTCTCTGTGCGTGAGCCTGCCCGTCTCCGCCTCCTTCTCCCCGATCGGGCTTTGCCCTAGTCCGATGGCTGCTTCTCTCCCTCTATATTATATCTAGTATAATATATATATATATATATATATATATATATATATATATATATATATATATATATATATATATATATATATAAAAATAAAATATAATATGTATGTAAAAAAAAAAGAGAGAGAGAGATAGAGAGAAATAAATTGATTTTTTTTAAACTGGTGTTGAAGACCTCGGCCGTCGTACCTTAGGTCCGACCGGGATGATTTTAAAATTTGAAGACCTCGGCCGTCGCATCTTAGATCCGGCCGGGATGGTTCCAAATTGAAGACCTCACGCAGTCGATCTTAGATCCTGGTGGGATGGTTTAAATTCGAAGCCCCTACGCCGTCGACCTTAGGTCCGGGTAGGAAGAACTACGGCAGTGCCGTCCCGATTTCTCCCTCGGTGGGGAGGAGACGCCGGGAGGCTGCCAAAATTTTCATTGAACATCAGAGGAATTGGACTAAAAATTTGGAAATTGATTTGAACAAAATTCAAATATAAAATCAATTTTAAATCAATTTTGAACAAATAATGTTGGACTTAAACTCTAATCTGAACTCGATTTTGGAATTAACTCAATATCTAATACATATCTAGCACTCCAAGAAATAGTTGATGTATTTTGAGCCATCGTCAAATCATAAAAGATATTGATTTCTATGGAAATTTAAATAAACTATACTGATATTTTATTATCTTATCAAATATTCAAATTTTAAATTAACATTGGTTTAAAAGCTCTTGAATTATTAAGATAACATCATGTTTAAAATCAAATTATGGGATGAAGATATATTTCTCTTGCGATTAGAATGAAAATAAGTTTAAATTGATTCTGCAAAGTCATGTACTTAACAATTCTGAGAAAAGTAGTTGAATAATTGTGAGAAAGAATGTATACATTGAGAACATGATGATTCTCATGCTAATGATAGAGATGAAATTTTGCACTTGTCGAGTTAATAGGGAGAGGACTTCTAAATCATATCGGTGACGATGGCTGCATCCTGGATAAAAATGAGCATTTCAAGAATAATGAAATAATCAGAGATGTCGAAAGTGATTGAACTATTAGTAATCATGTTGATATAATGATGGTCATCGAGAAGAGCGCTTTAGTCTCTAATGAATACTACAATTCACCTATAAGATGGAATAGGGAATTCGTAGTGCCCACAACAACTAGTTTGCAAGCAAGGACAAGAAACTTGCAACGAACAAATCAATCCACCTACGAGGGAGAATAGGGGAATTTGTAGCAAACAATATAATTCTTCTATAAATACTAGCACGATCTCCTAATGCCTATTGAACAAGCATTCCTTACAAGCTATGTAAGGAATATCTTCTAAGTGCTACAAATGAAACCTGAATTAGAACAACGCCACCGGATTCGCAACATGTTTGCAAGCGGACAGAAGGCGTTCGTAGGCCCCCCTTAAATGAAATTTCGGACATTTTCTAAATAAAATTGCTCTCGCATAATGGATCATGTTTAAATATTTTAAAGCGCCCCTTATGTATTAAATATGATCCCTTAAACTGAAATACATCCCTGTATGTGCTCCGGTCAATATATTAAAATTACAAACATCAATGACCGAGAATGCTGCGCAGGGTCAAATGCTGCAACCCGCATGTGTTCCGATCATCAAATATAAATGTCAAATCCAATGATTCGAGAATGCTGTGCGGGTTAAATATTCAAGTTTCATCCTCCTCCTCTAAAGGACTGGAGTCGACACGACTTGAATAACAAAAATGCATCCCAAAATTCTACAAAAATAAAAGTGACCTCAATGTCACCCCGATGATGGCCGTGTTGAACGAAGATATCAACCGGAGGAGTTCATTCACAAATATTTTTCAAATACCATTCCTACCAAATTCTTACAAAAATAAAAGTGGCCTCAATGTCACCCCGATGATGGCCGTGTTGATCGAAAATCTCAACCGGAGGGGTCAAATCTCAAATCTTAAATCTCAAATCCAATCACCCCGATGATGGCCGTGTTGATCGAAAATCTCAACCGGAGGGGTCAAATCTCAAATCTTAAATCTCAAATCCAATCACCCCGATGATGGCCGTGTTGAACGAAAATCTCAACCGGAGGGGTCAAATATCAAATGTCAAATCCCAAATCTCAAATCCAATCAAATATCTGAAATAAAATCTATCATCTAAAAAACTCAAAACTAAAAATCATCCACCTCCCGCAACCGTTTGTCGGGGGTGATAAATTTGAAATTAACCTCAGCTCACAAAGAGCAAATGCATGTCGGGTGTATCACTATGATTCATCCTCAAACAGTCTCTTGCCAACAGGGACGTGGCACGTGCCCTCTGATCGGGTGGTTTTGCTGCAAAATGGCACCATTATATTACGATCACGGCCAAAGCCCGTATGTTCCCTAAAGGCGTCAAACCCTTGAGCGATGGATCATAGGGTATATCCAATAGGCATAAAGCCTTTTGTTAGCTAAGGTGGATTCATATATATCCCCTTAGACAAATATCAACCCAGGTCTACAAGGTATTCTTGGACGAAGCAACCCATGGCTGCCGACAAGATGCCTTCTGTCAGGTTGGGTCGACTACCTCCTCTGACTAAGTAGACCAGGGATCATGACAGCCCGGGACGACGGAACCATGGGATCTTGATCGGGCTCGTCTTCATTCCCCCCACCACCAGTTTTAAGTTTATGGTGATAAATTCCAAATTTCTAAATTCAAAATTCAAATCCAAATTCAAGAGTTAAAACCCTAAACTATTGCTATTATATGATAGGTTTATAACCTATTCGACATCCTTAACGACTAGCCTTAATCGAAAGTTCTCTCCTATTATCAGGAGGGGTAATTAACTATAGGGGCTTGCGCCTATAGGAAACCAGAACTCAGATCAAAAAGTCCTCACTAAATGAGGGCGAAATCTCTGGGTAGTGTCTTATCTACAAACCCAATCTGCCTTCTGAAAATTCCCCCGGGATCACACATCCTAAAAATTGGAATTTTTCGGAGCCCACAGTTATGTGATTAGTATCCACAAGAAAAACACGACAAAGCCCCCTTTTTTAAGATGCAAGAATGGCGCGTGCAGAGATACAAGTCAATACAGAAAATCCCCAAAGTGAAACAAAACCAACATAGATGTGATTCAGAAATTCCCATCAAAATTCAATTTTTCGGATAGCGTCACTCAGCGCACCAAGAACGAAATTTTATTTAATTCAGACAGAAAGGATCACCACTCCACCTTCCAAATTCCTCGCGAGTAAAGAAGTGCCCACGAGTTTCACAGAAAAACCAAACTATAACAGGAAAATAATGACTCAAAAAGAAAAACAAAAAGGAAGATTGGAGGAAGCAAAGGAAACGATGAGGCGCAATTACCTCAGGGATGATCTTTGCCGAAAAATTCCTCCCGTCAGGTTTTACGCTAAGCCGATAAGGTTATCAGAAGAAGAAAAGATAAAGCTTTTAGCAATCTATTGAGGGAAGCAGGACGAAGCAATACGCTCCAATTTCGTTCGCGCTCGTTTTGTCCGTGCACCAGTTGGGTATGATTCTTTTGTAATGTGACGAACAAAACCTGGAATATTTCATTGTGATAGGGGTAATTCTGCGATTTCAACTTGCTTGTGGCTCGAGTCTCTTTTTCATCAAATTTGTCATAATTGAACTATTTTATATGCATCATTTTTTTTTAATGAAGAGCTATAAATTATGAAGCGTAAAAAATTTATAATTTAAATTTACAATATTAAAGATAAAATTACCATATTTAATCAATAAGTCGCAAATCTTTTCGGGGCTGTTTGGTTGCCTGCAAAGTAAACGCAGTATAAAATAAATGCAGTGTAAAGTAAATGTAGTGCATTCTAAATACTTTGAGGCTGTTTGGTTGTCTGCAAAGTAAACACAAGAGAATTGTTTCCTTTGTTTGGATAGATATATCCAAAGTAAAGTAAAAGCAGTGCATTCGTAATATTTTTTTGTCATTATAACTAATGTATTTATACAAGCAGTTATAATTTTTTTTGAAATTATATGATATAATATTCTGTTGTGTATTAATTTAGCAGTGTATTGCAATAGACATAAATATATTTGTAATTAAAAGAAATTTTAATTTTAATTTTTTCAAATATAAATTTTCAAAACTTACAAGTTGCCAATAAAAGGAATACAAACTTTGAAAAGCCATCTTATGTAAATATATTTGTAATAGAGAGTGATGTGCTTGTTTTAAGCTTTTAAACCTATCATTATAAATTCATAACTTAATCGCACTTCTTATAATAAAAAGTTGTTTGCTTAAGCTCATATCACAGGTTTCTATCAAAAAATATAGAAGCCTATCTCAATTAGTGAGAAAATTCTAATGTTCATAATGATAAAAAAGTAGATGAGATGGACCAATCCAAATAAAATAGAAATAAAATCTACTTCCAAAAAGGCCAATAATATTTTATTTTGAACCATGAAAATTTGAACACCCTTATACCAAGATCTAAATAATATTCTAAAGCAATAAGCAGCAAAAGCAAAGTATTTATCAGATTTTTCTTTCTCTCGTTCACAATTGAAGTTCTTTAAAAGAAGTAATGGCATATTATTCCGCTCAAAAGCATTATCAACCCACAACATGACCAACTCCAATTGAGATAATTAGCAGTAATACTATATTCGATGCTGCTCGTGCCTTGCAAGTTTCCAAAATGAAGAAAAAAGGTCAAGTTTCAATTAAAACTTATCATGTTCAGGTACCAAGGCAGTTCCCAAGCAAACGATGTTATCAGATCTTTCTAATGCATTTTAAGTACTGCTGCGTCATGAGCAGAACCTTCCCAACCAGCAAGCACGTATGTGATTCTTAAATCAAAATCTATTGCTGCTAAAACATTTTGTGTTGGGTATGGTTTCCTTCCTCTAAACACAGCTTCGTTCTCTTTTGGAACCCAAGCTTTGATATGAGTTCTATCTATCGCGCCAATACAATTCTAAATTTGACACAAAGTATATTTGGGCTTCTGTAATAAACAAAGAGATTTTCATTGAATAAAAATTAATTATACCTTGAAAAATGGCATAAACCTATTACTTGATTTAATCTTATATGGAGTTTTAGGTGATGGATGCTTGATAAACTCATTGCGTAACTCCCCGACAGCATGTAATGCAGCTTTGAAGTACCTACTAACAGTTTCACCAGAGCGATGAATGTTAAATCAGATGACTCAGTTACGAACACTATGCCCAAGTGTATGTAATAACATAGCAACTTGTTCCTCTATTCAAACATTCAATATGTCTAACAACAATCCTCGTATACGCATTAAATCACATAATTTGAAAAAAGGCGCTCGCCTCATGCATACCATGTCAACACAGTCAGAATCAACTCCATTATATAAACTATAAAGATATGTGTCACGTTGAGGATCATAATTTCTTTTTTCTTTCCGCATCTTCTGCAATAGTACACATAATGTACTAAATGAAAAAATAAGCACTTTCAGGACATCAATATATTTTTTAACTTCATGGAGTTCAGCGACATCTTTCAATGGCTCGACCATCTTTATAACTAGCCTAATATGTAAGAATAACAAATATTTAGTAATCAGCATAACATCCATTTAGTAATCAGCCAGTTTGAAAGCATATTCAGTAATCATGGTATGGATCTTACAATTATCTTGACAGCTGAAACCAATTGTTGGATATTACAATTGAAAATGATATTCTGTAAGGATGGTATCCTAATGAAAATACACACTGCACTCAAAAAAAGATCAAAACAAAGAGATCTCATGTAAGATATGATGTTTCAACATCAATTTGTTTATAATTACCAATCAATAAGTTGATATAGATAGAGATAAAACTATGTTACAATCTTCAGCTTAAAGACTATAAATTATTTTTTACTAAAAACGAGTGCTCATAATAGTAATTAGAAAAGCTTTTCGGAAAAACAGCCAAATGCAAATATAGTTCATTTCTTTAATAACTCATCAACAATAGGCAAAAAGAAGACCTGAGATCTTCAGCTCAACTCCAAATAAATTTCGGAGCACTAAATTGGAGCTCATTCTTCATGTTGATTAATTGTTGGAATTTGCTTATTAGTTCATTCAAAATTTTATTTTATTTTTTTATTTGTTTGTTGCTTCTATTCAACTTATTAATCCCAAACGTTTGTTAAATATTGCTGGAAACAACATCATATGAAAGCTAAAAGTAAATGGAAGACTTGTTCTTTATTTGATTGGAATAATTGGTCTGTTTTGAAGTGCGCTTTTGAAGATTACTAGCAATTTCTAAATTGTGCATTTAGACGATGAAAAAGTAATGAGACAATTGTTCTCCACAAAATATCCAAAAGAAACCAGATACTAGACTATTGAGGAACAAGATATATGGATTAAAGATGTAATTTTTTGAACTGTATATGACCTAGACCACAAATTGGAAGAGGTTTCCCTGACTTAGCTAAGTGAACTTTAGAATTGCCATGGTAACGAAGTACAAATAAAAATTTGTGCAGGAGTGATCACAAGCTAAGATAAATTTAAGTTGTCACTTGTGGAAGATGAGAGAGATGCTTCAGCAGAACTAAAATAGGTGTGACCATCCTTAGTTCCTTTTGATTCAAGTCTCCGTCAGCATTCAGCGATTAAGTCACCTTCCTTCCTGCAGAATCTGCAATATTTCGGATTACAGGCACCACCAATATGGCCTTCCTTTTTTGCATGTATAATATACATTTTGTCTCTCCTTCATTCTAATTTGTAAAAGAAGCTTCAAACTGTAAAATATGTCAAAGAGAGGTAGCTTCTAAAGGTAGATATTCCAAACAACACTTCCATTATTGGCGGGTATACAACTGGACTAGGCGTTGGAAGAATACAAGTAAAAGTCCATAATTTTAGCACCATGTCCATTCATCATTTCAGAGAACAGTGAGATTGAAATCTCATAGTAAAAAGAGAGATACCAGATAATCACAAGGAAGTGCTTTGAAAAAAAATCCAAAGATTTCAAAGAAAAGTACTTGCGTAACAGGATTCGCAGTATGCCCTCTCTAAATTTCCAAAAATATTACCGATCGGTAAAGAAAAACTTCATCGTCTTCCTGCATACACACAGGAACGAAGGATAGAAAAAATTCTAAAGCGTATCACTAGGCCTCGCATCTCCAAATCCTTTGGATTAGATGGATTTTAATAAGATCAATCAAAACTGATTCAATTCAGCAAATCATTCAAGAGGATAGAGGAACAAATTAGGTAAATATAAGCTTCAATCCCCTTACGTTGAAATTAAATGAAATACCTGATGCCGAGGAGGGCGGATAGGTGAACGAAGGAAGCAAGAGGAGTCGGTAAAGGCGACGAAGAGATGAACAGGACTTGGCCTGGTTCACGAACAGGTAACGGCGACGAAGGGTTGGGGGAGTTAGATCCCTGTCTGCGGCGAAACAGGGATTCGCCTCTTCTCTTCTGGTCGTGTGAATCGGGTGAGGTGTGAGAGGCGTCTTCTTCGGCTTCTAGAGGGAGACAGGATTTCGGACTAGAGAGCCGGGGAGAGAGTGGGAAGAACGGAGAAGAAGAGGGAACCTATAAGCTCAGCTTCCGTGCCGCTTCCGTGACACCTTCGCGCGAGGCTGGCTATCGCGCGACCGCTCAAATTGAGGAACAATTATTACGTCCTCCTATCGAATGATAGAAATATTTGTTGGCAAAAATCTCGCAGTATCGAGGTGTATCGAGTTCGGTCGACCGAACCAAATAAAACTTCCAAATTGAGCGGCTTTCGAATTCGCGGGATTTGCATCCGCTAATACACGACTAATGCGCTCAAAAATAATCAAACACCCTAATTTAAGAAATACAGGTAATTATATTACTTTAGCCTACTAATCCTGCAAACCAAACAGCCCCATGAATTTGAAAAGCTTTGAATTTAGATAGTGCAACTTGAGAAATTTAATTGTTGGAAAGTTTATTGTCAAAGACAATTGGATGTTATTATTAAGTTGTGAAGCGTAATTAACGTTCATCATATATATATATATATATATATATATATATATATATATATATATATATATATATATATATATATATATATATATATATATATATATATATTATATATATATATATATATATATATATATATATATATATATATATATATATATATATATATATATATATATATATATATAAAATCTACGGAGTGGCCTATGCGTTAATAAAAAGATGATTACAAATCCTTAAATGCTTAATAGCTCATCTAAAAAAATAGCATTTGAAGCAAAACCTAACAAGCCTATAATCCTCCTAATACAATAATAGAACCAATAAAAGGAAAAGCCAGAAAATCAAAGAAAAGCCAAAAGGCAGCCCAACACCGGATCACCAGAAATTTAGAAGCGAGCAACAACGCAAGTGGAGTAGACAAAACAATCTGCGGACTCATTAAATGGCAAGATGCTCCCTACACCAACCCGCAACCAGGCAAGGACCATCCAATAATAGTAGCAACCCACAAAACACAAGCAACATCCCACAAGCCAAACAGGCAACCGCCGAGCATGAAATCATGACCACCAAGGTTGCCAACAATCCAAGGCCAACAAGGTGGTGAAAAGAGAGTGGCCTCATCATCGTCTAGAATACCAATTAATTCTACACAATTGAATCGCACAACATCGAAAGAGGGGGTCAACCAAAAGAAAATTTTCTTCTTAGTTTTACTTATATGCCTTTTGCCGCCGCCACTTGATTCTACTTGATCAATAACACATCCCACCATGAAATTATACATATCATGAGACTTTTGTACATGCTCATTGAAAATCGTCATTCAGCTTGATCCAAACTTGAGTTATTCAACGACATAGGCATATGGGCTTTCAAATCCTCATTAGGCATAACTGAGATTGGAATATCAATAAAAGCTACATTTTCCTTCGATACATCAATAATAGTAGAAAAGGCCAAGTCTAATGAAGTCAACAGTGAGTCAAGAGAAGATGACGACTCATTCAAAATAACCTTATTAACATCACATACATCGAATTTGAGGCCATCTCCAACTGGACAAGAAACATGAGCGGTTTCAACATTCATAATTGTATTAGCATCAGAGTTACTAACATCAATGGAAGGCACATCCATTCCAATAGCAACGAGATCGAGATGGGTTTATAGGGGGATCTAAAGCTTTAAGATTAGGATTAAGAATAACAGAAGCATCTTGAAACTTCACATCAGCCTCCTCCTCAACAACAACAACATGTGCATCATCAGGAGAAAACTCAACAGAAGGGATTATTGCCAATTGATTAGCCTCTAAAAAAACATTACTCTGAATCATTTCTTGCACGGGAATGACCAATTCCAATGAAGGATTAACATCATCTTGTACCACATTTCCCAAATGACCCTCATCACCAAAACCCTCTATTTCATGTACTGGTAGACCAACATTGCCATGAGAATCTCCAGCACCCACATTAGCCCTTAAATGAGGATGAAGAGAGACAATTTCTTTTCTAGTAAGACCTAAAGTGTTGCAATGATCACAAAATGAAGGGGATTCATCCATCAACACAGGTTGAACATAACCAAAATTTTCAAGACCCAACCACACCTTATCATGATATGGTTTTGTAATATCAAGTTCAACCAAAACTCTAGCAACTGATGGCCGAGATCTCACTATCATAGCATTATCATTTTGAAGTGGTCGTCCAAAAAGAGCCACGAGACCATGTAGAATTCGGATAGAACAGAAATGCGGATGAAAATTTGGGAAGAAGACCCAAAGTGGGACACTGGGGGATTCTTCGCAATAGGTTCTTAAGATAAGATTAATGTGGATGTTGAAAGAGGGATAAGAAATAGGGATTTGAAGATAAAAGCCGCCTAAGATCTCAAATATTTATGAATTGTTTTATCGGGAGTAAATTAAGGGTTTCATATATAATTTAGTATCCTAAACTCTTTATTATATTAATCTAAATTCATATCTCATAATTACTTTTGACTAAATGTATGATTTGTCCAATTAAAATATTTTATTAAAAGACTATACTTAAAATGAAGGGAATTTTTTCCATTCTCTCGTTCTATTTTCTATTTTCTGCCCACTGATGTTTGTTTTTCTAGAATGCCTTTGTTGAATATTCATGCTACAATCCTTCTTTAGCTATGCTGCTTCATTCTGGCTTTTAGGGTTTGTTTGAAATGGCTATCGTTTTTTGTAAAGGTTATGAAAAAAGTTTTTTTTTTAAAAAAGCTATAGAAGGAAATAACTTCTTAGCACAATTTTTTCAGAACAATGAAAAATAATGATCTGACAAAAATTATAATTATCATCTGAAAAATAAAATAATAAGAATATTATCTCAAAAAAAACTCACCTTAGCCTCTTCTTATTATGGTTCCTGGTTTTTTATGAGCTTTTTCTAGTGTTTTATATTTTCTCTATTAAAAACGGTTTGATAAGTTCTATTGCCGCGGGTTGTTCTGAGCATTGTCTGCAGCACCTCTTTTTTTTGGGACATTTAGGTCATTTAAGGCAAACTCATACACACAACGCATACACATGGATTCGAACCTTGGACCTCTTAGTTGAAAGCCTAAGCTCTCAACCAATAGGCCAAGGAGAGTTGTGTTGCAGCACCTCTCAATTTGGCACTTTGTTTTACTACCAATATTCTATTTAAAGAAAGTCATCTTATCTCTTTGATAAAAAAAAAATTATCTGTCAAGAGAGAGAGAGAGAGAGAGAGAGAGAGAGAGAGAGAGAGAGAGAGAGAGATCATCATATATTTTAAAACAATTTTAGGCTTTTATGCTGGACATATTCTAAGATGCTCTCATGTCACCAAATGTGTGTATTGTTTGTTATATATGCATGCACAAAGAATTGCATAATTTTCAAACGCCATAAATGTTGAGAAAAAAAATAAGAGAATATCATGAGATGGGTAAGATGATAAAGTAAACAAAGGTGAAAAAAAAAAGAGAGGAAAAGCTTCTAGAATGAGAATATATTACTACAGCTGAGATCCTGAGTATAACACTGTTTCCAGCGCAAACAAGAATATACTGTACAGCCCACAAAATTGGAGAGATTATTCTGCGCGGAGACAACACCATCCGGATACCAACTATAATACACCAGGTCAGCAGTACCGAGCGGTACTGAGAAATACCAAGCACATGGATGACATAGCGCATTCTGATTGGTCTCTTGACAGCGTTCGTATCCGCACAAAATAATTAATCACAAAATTATGATGAGGTAGAGATAGGGAGAAAATAATTAATGGGTATTAATTTTTTAATTAGAGTTATTATGCTATCTTAATATTTTAACGGGTTATAATAAAACCTCTTATGAAGGAGAAATTATTAGGTTCGGACATCAAACAGAGAGAATCATCCGAATTTCTCTTTCTCTATAATAAAAGCGTAGTCAAAGTGCAATTACTATAGCAGATGCGCTTTACTGTAGCAGATACGCTTTAACTGCACTTTGACTGCGCTTTTACTGTAGACAAAGAGAAATCCGGATAATTCTCTCCGTCCGGTATCCAAAACTAATAATTTGAGATAGGGCATTGAAAACAAGATGTAAAACTCCAGCCCCTCTTTGTCGAAATTAAGGGCACCCTGTATTGCCCAAAATACTAAGATCCAAAAAGAGGATTTAGGCTTCACCTCTTATTTTTGATGCCCTACCTTCTCTTAAGAGGAAGAGATAAGACATCGAGAACATGATGTGAAACTCCAACCACTCATAACCAAAACTATCTAAAGCTCCAAGAAGAGGATTTAGATTTCACATCTTGTTTTCAATGCCCCAACTCCTCTTAAGAGGCATATTTATAGCCTACAAGAAACATTAAGATAGCCAAATAATCATAATTAACAAACTAATACTCACTAAATGCGTATCAGATTATTTATTCCCTATCAGGTGGTCTCCTCTACACATCTAAATTTCTATATCTCCTTCCAGATCCTTCCTGTAACTCTCAGTTTCAACTCTTTCTGGTCGCCGCCTGAGAAATAGAGGGCAAGGCTCCTCTGTACAATGAGCCCATCATAACTGTCACGGACCGTCTTATGGTGAGTCCGGATGCTCCGCGGCACACCCTGATACGTCATTTTCCGACCGTTGCCTCCAACCTCGAGGCAATACCCAAACTTTCTTGCTTCTTCTTCATCCCCCAAGAATCTGAGGAAGGCCATGTAAACTGGTTGAGATCCTAGCGGGAAAGCTTCAAAGTGCAGACAGAAGTACTGGCCAAAGCAGCTGAAAAGCTGAAAGCCAAAACATAAATCAGGAACTGATTGATGCCTATAATTAACTTCGAGGATACTTTAGAGTAAGGCTTTGTTTCAGACAGCTTTTTTAGAAGCAGTAATAAAATTGTCCTAAACAAAACTTAACTTACAGTTAGTGTCCATGTAACATTGTCAACTGAACATGGGTCCTGTTTCACATAACGATGATTAAAGGTGCAGCCATTTTGCAGGTCCACCTCATGACTATCCCTCAAATGTGACAAAAGAGATGAAATGCCTCCTGTGAAGAGGCAGTTCTGGCCTGGATGAGGACATGAATAAGGCCTATATGAGCATTGTGATTCATGCACAACTTTACTATAATAAGGAAACATTTGTTCACATCCCAGCTGATGGTAGGTACATGGCAAGCACAGAGAAACTGCAAGTTTCTCCAGAGCTAAGCATCTTATGTTGCCAATATCCTTTCTGCAAATAGGGCACTTATTATTCACTCTGCTTTTGCAGGCAGAACACAAGGTGTGGCCACTAGGACACTGCAATTATACCAAGAAAAGAGCCATCATTAAGAAACTTAAAAAGAAAATAATATAAATGAAAAATCTATGAGGTAAAAAATAGATAATTTTGAAGCCATCTAATGTATATAGCTGAGGTCAATCTGTTGTCGTGCAGAGATAGCTCATATTGGCATGTTGGTTGAGAGCTTAGGCTTCCAACTTATAGGTCTTGAGTTCGAGTCTTTGTGTATGCGTTGTGTGTGTGAGTTTGCCTTAAATGGCCTAAATGTCTTTAAAAAAAAAATGTTGTCGTGCAGAGCAGGGCAAAAGAGATGCAAGCAGACAAAGCTAATGAATAAAGGGAGAATAACATTTCAGGTGATAAAAAATATCTATAAATGAGTAAATCAAGAAAGTAAAACAAAAAGTGAGCAATTAAATAAAAAGAAATTTAATCATTTTTCCATAATTTTTCTCCATGTTGCTGGTGAATTTTGGCCCATTTACTCAAATACTTCTCTAAAGTCTTAGTTCTGTTTACTTAGAGGAAAACTAAGAGATGGTGGCATATAATTGAACTCAATAGCTTTAATTAGTTTATGTGACTAAAATAAAGTTTTTAAAAATAATGAAAACAGAAAAGAAAATCTAAAGAACCAAAAATTAGGTTGATTGCTTTAATAATGTTATATGTACCAAAAAAGTTATATGCATGTATGACTTATGATATTAACAGTTCAACGTTTTACTTCAGCCTATTGAGAATTCCAGATGTGACAACAAGAGAATCAAATAAAATTGAAGTTTGGAAAATATATAACAAAATAAAACTCAGGGTTTGGAAAATATACAAACCTGTTGGATTGGTGGAAACATCGAATTGCTGCAAATTGGACACTCCAATAGATCATCAATACTATCATTATGAACTAGAATGTTCATTTTGGCATGCATCACATTAGACTCCAAACTAGCCTCTCCGGAGGCTTCTGATGTGCATATAGACTCCGAAGGTGCAGAAGGAGAGCACGATTCATCCAATTTCTTCGACTTTATAGCAGATGATGATCCCGTGTTTGCCTGCTTCTTTCCCAGCTTGAGATAGGTCATATTTCACAAGAGTGAGATGACACTTCACTTTTAATTCTATCCAAAACAACACTGCTGAAGTTGATCTGTTATGAAAAGCTCAAAGGCCTACAATTCTGTGCAATGAATATGGCCCATAAGTGCATTATACGTACAGAGAAACATAACATAATAAATGAACAATGACTGCAACTTGAGCTTATAAGAAATGAGAAGGAAACAGAGTGTGCCAAAAAAGAGTGAACTAAAGTTCAAACGGCATGACGTAACATGCGGGTCATCTCATACTGATGTGGGGCAGTAATCTTTGGATCGTTGGAAGAAGAGGATGAAAGAAGGGATTTCCCAATCCATGGAACAAAGACAAACAACAAGCTTCTAAAGCTTCAAAGATAATAATATTTTATCAATGTATCACATTCCTCTTACACATTCCATATATATAATACTCAAGTAGGGAAAACCTAGATAATCCTAGAAGATTCTAGAAAATTTGTAACAACTTTTAACAAACTAAATAAAATAACCTAAGGAACATTCTAAGTTAAAATACTCCGCATCACATACTCAAAAAACCATGAGATGAATCGGGAGCCGTAATGTTAAGAGAAATATATATTTGACTCCTAACAAGAAATGCTAAACAAAACAATTTTGCTAGCTATAAACCATGTTGTGAAAAACCAACCATGATGCCAAAAGCCTAAAGAGAAGCTTGAACATAAATTTTATATGCCAAATAATTTTATAATTATGTACTGACAAAACTGCCGCATAAGATAGCAACCCTTGTTCCAATGGACGATAAATCAAATTTAAACATATTCAACATTCATTAGGCTGTCAGGATATACTGATCAGAACATGATGATATCGTATGCTTGTAGGGTTGTTTTTTTTCCAACATTCAATACTTCAAACTAAATTTACGATAGGCATATTTAAAAAAAAACAAGAACATATAAGAAAATGCTTTTACTTGCAACATATCAATTATGCCATAGAATAAAAGAGACCAACAGGAAGAACAATTTAACAAGATTATGGATTTGGATTGATATAGTCCATCGGATGTACTTAATTGTTAATTTAGCCCAAATATTCTGAATTGCATTTTTTGGGTTGAGATAACATAATATGCGAGAAACATCAACAAACAGATAACTAATGCAGATAATCTTTTAAGAGAATTGATTGATCAAACATGAAATGGCATTAGAATAGTGGAAGTGTGGTGCCTAGATTTGCTAAAATTGAAAAGCACATAGGAGAGCAAATGGATACAATCATATAATATAAAATATACATGGATCCAAATTTTTTTTAAGTTGAGATCCACGAATATAATGTAAAACCTAGTGAATATATTCTCAGGGCAATTCCTTGAAGAAAAATTTTCACCTGCATGGAAGGATGGGTTGGGGTTTGTCCCTTCAGAGGATGGTCACTTTGGACAACCAGAACACCTAACTAGATTAAACTTTCAAGCTCACACTTCAACCAAATAAGCCACTCACAGAACATTGAAAAAAAATTACAAACACAACATAAACATAGGTTTAGGACCAAAATTTTGGGTCAACACCTCTGCCTGAGGAAAGACAATTACAAGATTGCTGAACGAATAAAAAACATGAGGCTTGCTGAGCTTTGTTTGGGACGACTTTCTTATCGCTTTTTAAAGTAACTTTATAGTACAAAAATTTTAATTTTTATACTAAAAAACTTCTTTAAGAAGCACTAAAAAAGCTGTCCCAAACGAAGCCTAAGTTTGAAAATTTATAAAAGTTTACATGAGAAAGTCAAACACATGTCATGGGGCCTGAAGCTTTGTGCCCATAAGTTGGGTTCAGTTAAAACTCATATTGTTCTACATGTGCATTGGAATGCTGACACTCAGATAATACAAAATAGAACAAACCAAATTACTAATTGAAAGAAGTACAAAATTCGTGATTGGGGCAGACCAGATGATCTTCATCAATCACGAGACAGGGTCCTCAGAAATCAGTTTGGTTCAAACTTCAAACAACCAAATGATCTATTAAAGACAAAAATGTGGTCCCATAATACAAAACTAAACACTCATATACGCAGTTCAATTTGTCATATGTAAAAAGTATTAAAATGTAACAAAATACGGCATTCCATAAACTGTGAAAATCTTAAAAAACGTAGAAGCAGGCACGCAAGGTCTCTCCAATTGAAGCAAAAGCGTTTGAGAATTAAGATACAAAATAATGTTATAAAAGAATAAATCCAGAGTACAATGCTAGTTTAGTACCAGAAAGGGCCGGATTCTCCCAAATCTTCAATCCTCTGTCTGCAAAAGCCAAAAGAAGAACTTAAACATCAAATCTCTCATCGGCTCGGTAACATAGTTATAAAGACAAATACAAAATCACCCAGTGCTACCATAATTCCAACGCCCAAACACAGAGACCAAGCGGGAAGACAAACAAACATAAGTGAAAACACCAAACAAACAACAGATGTACTTATCATCTCCATTACTCAAGTAGTTATGAAGCTCTATGGTCTCTACTAAACCATTAAATAATTCTGTTTGCAGCAGTTCACCCATATGAAGAGTCAACAAGGAGTCACAGACATAGGATAAGATTCAGCAGTAAAGAAATCAATCCTTAACAAAGGAAGCATAAATGCAGATTAACAAAAGGAAAAAAAAAAAAAAAAAAACACATCAAGAGGGTACTAAAAAGCAAACAAGAACTTCCAGCACAACACCAATACAAACACAAAGATTAACACAACCACATTTAACCAATAAAAAAAAGCCCTAGATCGGAAAGAAACAATCAAGAAGTTGCGTGAGCTGAGCAGATCGAAACTCTATCCGATCAAATTGAAGTAACCCTAAACCGATTCAACAGGACAGAAATGAACTTATACCTTTCGATCCGTGACAAGAACGAGGATAACTGTTATCTCTTCCTTCTTCTCCTTTTGAATCGCAATGCTTACGAGTTCGCAAATCTATCTTTACGTCTTGAAAGCGGCGAGAGGTGAGACGGAAATGCGGATGACCGCTTGAGGGTAAATAATTTCGAGTCGGAGATTCCAAAACGGTTTAATTTTGTGCAGAAAAAATCCCCGCGTTTATTAAATCATTCACACGAATCGCAAAGCACGCTGTACGACGATCCAGCATTTTCCACCGTAGTAAATTAGTAAATTTTCCCAAAGCACCGAAAGTTACTTTGCCGAATTCAAATCCGAGATTTCGGGAATTTAACGGTAATTAACTACGAGTAGCATTAGTTAGTTAATGAGAGTAGGCTGCCACGGCGATACGTGGCAGTTTGAATATTAAAGTAAATTACTCTTTTACCCTTAAATTAAATGCAAGTGGCTAATTTTGTTTTTCGTCATTTGCAGGTTGACCACAAAAAGCTGAATGAGGAAGCTGATAGAAACATAACAACAACATCAAGCTTTTATCCCACTACGTGGAGTCAGCTACATGAATCCTTTTTCTTCATTGTGTCCTATTAAAAGTCAAATTCTCGTTTAAATCTAATAAAGAAATATCATTCATAATATTTTCTAACCAAGTCTTTTTAGGTCTACCCCTACCTTTTTTAACATAAGTCAAATCTAATACCTCTACTCTCCTAACCAGGTCATCGGAAGGCCACCGTTTTATGTGACCAAACCATCTAAGGCGACTCTCTCTAATATTATCTTCTACTGGAGCTACTCCAACCTTTTCACGTATATGCTCATTTCGTATCCTATCTCTAAGGGTAAAGCCACTCATCCACCTAAGCATCCTCACTCTGTCACACTTAACTTAGTATTATGCTTCTCTTTTAATGTCCAACATTCGGCATCATAAAGCATTGCAGACCTCACTACCATCTTATAAAATTTTCCCTTAAGTTTGAGGGGTACATTTCTATCACATAAAAAGCCTGATGCATTCCTCCACTTCAACCATCCAACTTGAATTCTGCTGATAATATCCCCATCTATTTCACCATCACTCTAAACAATAGATCCAAGATATCTAAAACATGTACTCTTATTAATGACTTGATCTCCCAAAGTCACAATCCCATCACTAGGTCTATTACTACTAAAACTATACTCCATATATTCCGTTTTAGATCTACTCAAGCGAAAACCTTTAGACTCTAAGGTTGACCTCCATAATTCAAGTTTACCTTCAACTCCCTCTATAGTCTTATCAATAAGAAGATCATCAGCAAAAAGCATACACCAAGGTACATCTTCTTGCAAATGTTTAGTGAGAACATCCATGACTAAAGCAAAAAAGATATGGGCTTAAGGCTGATCCTTGATGTAACCCAACCGAAATAGGAAAATACTTAGTCAATCCACCTTGTGTTTGAACACAAGTAATAGCTCTTGCATACATATCTTTAATGATTTGAATATAAGCATTATTGACTCCTTTCTTTTCAATAACTCTCCATAGCACTTCTCTTAGAAGCATGAAAATATTAATATTGCTGCTTAATTTCATTCAGAAAGAGTTGTTGTGTAATGTCTAGTATGGTGCAAGAACTATCAAATAGGGCCGCAAGCGAATCAAACGTTCGACAAGCTACTTGTTGCTCAGTTTGATTAAAGCTTGTTTATGATCATTTAATTAACGAAACAAAAAAAAAATTGAATAATATTTTAAATACTCGATCCTTAAATAAACAAACCTGAATACTAATTTGTTCGGCTCTTTTATGTTCATGAACATCATCATTTAAAACTCGTGAACAAGCTCAACATTAAGCTCGATAAGATGCTCGATTCATGTTTGATTCAGAACTCTTGAACAAGCTTGATAAAAACACAATTAATATTTGATTATAAAATTAATAAATATACTTAATATGAATATTTTATATTTATTATAACATAATGATATAATTATTGTTAAATAATAAAATTTAAAGTAATTAAATATTATAATATATGCTAACTAAAAAAAATGCTAAATATGTTTACGGACATCCTCAATGTTATTGTTTGTTAGGAGGCTCGATAAAGCTCGTTTGTTAAGTTAATGAACATCTAGAAATAGATCTTGTTTATAGCTTGTTAAGACTTGTTTGTTTAAAGCTTGATAAGCACTTAACAAATCAAATATGAATTGAACATGAACTAAACATGAACCAAATTTGAACAACCTGATAATAAATGGACTCAAACATGAACACTCACATACTCGACTCGGCTCGGTTCGTTTGCAGCCCTACTGTCAAATGACAAAGTTGTTTGAATTTAAAAAAAAAAAAGAGAAAGTTGTTTGAAATTTTTTTTTTTTTTGTGAAATATATGCAAAGTTTTGATGGGTATATGCAAGTATTGAAAAAAAATATATATCTAAGCGTTTATTCTATAATGTGTTTGGGATGTTATTGCTATTGGCTGCTGTTGTTTACAGTTACAATCTCTCCTGCATTGGATTTTTACGATAATCAGCTGTTATGGGTCCAAAAAAATTATTTATTTCTAATTTCCTATTTCTATAGAGATATACCACATTTATTTTCCTTCATATCGCTCTTACTTTTTCCCAAAAAATAGGCTATGTTGGCTGCAGCCATCTAGTTAATGTCAAAATAAAACATGTCACAAAACTTCAAAAGTTTGAAACTACCTTAGAATAAAAATTTAACAAAAAACTTCTATTTGAGCCTACAATCAAGTCGAGCTCGAGCAGATTATTCGAGTTCGAGCTGACGAGCCGAATTCGAGCTAGCGATTTAGACACACGAGTCAAGTTCGTGCTCGTGTTCTAGGCTCGAGTCGAGTTTGAGGCGCTTAAAATTTTGGCAATCCGAGCTCGAACGTGCTATGGCTTGAGCTCAATTTGACTCATTTACACCCCTAGCTAATTTGACTCATTTGCGCCGCTAGGCCTTCGTAAATTGGATTGGGACTAAATGCTAGTAAAACTCATTAAGATAGGACAATTTAAAAAAAAAAAAAAAAATTTGCCTTACTTATAATCTTCTAAATAAATTTTTTGATAATTTTAATTAAAAAAATAAAAATTATAATATTCCAACTTTCTTTAAAAATAAATTAAATAATTAAAAAAAGAAAATTGATCCCAAAAAGCTCTCTAAGTTTAGTCTTTGTGTTTTCTTTTATTAAATATATTGAGTACTAACGTCATGCAGGAATAATTTAAATTTAGCGAATTAATATTAATGAAATTTAAAATTCCATCAACTTAAGCTTACTTGGACAATTTTTTGTCACTGTTCTTTTATTACTTTAAATAAAATGTCATACTAATAATTTAATTATATTAAAAATAAACAAATAAACAAATTCATTATATCCATCATTTTAGAAAATCTTAACATATATTTTTAAATAATAAGAATTATGAGCACACAAAATATATTTTTATTAATTGTCAGTTAATGCGTTCCAGGTGGATTAGCAATGAAGAGGCGGCTTTTAATCATATTTTTAAGGAGTTATCAAATCTTAATCACAATTAAAATGAGATATTAGCCTTACATGAGAAAATAGACTCCAAACAACGAGCAATTATTACGTCCGGTCACCGAATGCGTTCATAGACCAATAATCATGTGCCACGTCACCTAAAACTCAATATTGAGCACTCGATATTGCTCGATATATATTCGGATACATTCGATTTTCACGTGACGTAACAATTGCTCTCAAGCAACACTACACCTCAATTTAATTGTGCCAGACTTTAATCACTCATTCTCAACTACCATTAGAAATTATAAGCAGTTAATTAATTAAATAATTAGTTGGCACCTGCTGCTATTTGTTCTTATATCTATTTTGGAACGCTGGCATTTAATCGAATTGACTGGAAACTATTATGCGTCACTTCACAATTTTTGACCGTAAATTTGTCAAAGCTCACATTTTTTACAATTTTCTGTAAAACTACTAAACTACCCTTTCGTCTATTTTTAGTCTTTTTTAGTAATTTTGCTTTTATTAAAAATAATCAAATTTTAATTATAGTAGTTTAAATAAAAAGGGGATTTACAAGTATAGCATCTAAAATATTATGATTTTAATATATAAACTTTATTAAGTATGTCATCTCATCGAACTCATGGCTTGATTTGTTTATGTCCTTGCACGAGATCGAGCTCATTAGACGCACTGCTTGAACCCAATAATGGCCTGATGCCCTCGCCCATGCGCTTTGCAAAATTTCATTGGTATTAGGGTTGTTAATATATTTTAGCATCGATGCCTTTGGTCAATATATTTTTATAGTAAGCGAAAATATTTATTGATGTAAAGAAATAGTTACGAGAAATATAATCAAGTTTTCATGACAATATGAAAAATCACATATTCTCAAACTATCAAACATATTTTTTCTAAATAAAACATGATACCAAACTACTCAAGAAATCGTAAGGAAAAAAAAAGCTAGAAACAATCAGATTGTCTTATGCTTTGTTTGGGATATCAGATGAGATAAACATGAATGAACTAATTTTTTGTCTATTTAATTTTCATATTTGATCTTCATTACCTGTAATTGTCTTCCCATTGCCTCACGAATTGCAGAATCTCCATACTGTAACAGACTTATCTCTATCCAGATAGAGATAGAGAGAGATATAGGAGAGAGAATCTGAGTACTCTCCACCTAGAGAGAGAGAGAGAAGAGAGAGAGTTATGGAATTAAATAAGTTGGAAGATCAACATACGTGGTATTTAAGAAGAAGGGATTCGAAGGATAATGGCCGAGTGGGGCCCGAAGACGGTTTATTAATTATTACCGTCCTACGTGACGCATGGGATGTGGTCGCCGGCTGTGGTGTACCGCCCCCTCGGCCTCGGCCAATCAGAGAGTCACGCGAGGCGGCTACGTGGTGCGTGCGATCTTCTCTTGCTGAACGTCTCTTCCAAGCTAGAAATAATGTAGGTATTAGTGAGGACGGCGTAGATTTGAATGAACAGATCAAATAAGAGATCGGCATGTGTCCCATGTAGGGGTGCAACCGAGTCAAGAAGGCTCGCGAGCCGGCTCGGGCTCGACTCGTTAATGGGCTCGACGAGCCGAGCTTATCGAGCTCGCGAGTCGAGCTCGAACAGGAGTTCGAGCTCGAACGCTAAACGAGCTCGAGTTCGGACACTGGGCTGATCGACTCGTTTGCTCGTCGAGTAGCTCGGGTCGCGTCTGCGGGAGGCCGGGAGCGGGTGCGAGGGACCGATTGCGGGAGCGGGCGCGGGCTGCGCCAGCGAGAGGCGGGAGCGGACGCGAGCTGCGCCAGCCGGAGTGGGCGCGTGCGCGGGATCGGACGCGGGCTGCGTCCGCGGGAGGCGGGAGCGGACGCGGGCTGCGCCAGCCGGAGCGGGCGCGTGCACGGGATCGGACGCGGTCTGCGTCAGCGGGAGCGGGTGCGAGAGCGTTGCGAGACGACGGGCCGCCCGTCACGGGCGCGACGACGGGCTCGATAGCGAGCTCGACGAGCCGCTCGATTTGACGACGAGTCGAGCTCGAGCTTGGATTTTGAGCTCGACTCAAGCTCGGGCTTTGATTGTCAGGCTCGACTCGAACACCCTCTGGCTCGAGCTCAACTCAACTCGTTTGCACCCCTAGTCCATATAGTTTATGTCATATTTTTTGTGCGGAAGATTTACATTATTTTTAAAAATAATTTAAAACTTTAAAAAGGCAAAATTTTGTACATGTATTTATTAATTATTAATTTAATTGAGTAAATACAGGATAGAGGCTTTCAATATAATTTAATAGTCAATATAAGTTTATTGAATGTGTTATTTGATATTAAAACAATGTGATGTGAGTTTGTTTGTTTGAAAACAAATTGTGTGAGTCAGTGAGACTTTAATTAGGGTTTATTATTGATACGTCATCACAAAATTAGCATGATCGGGCACGAATCTCGAGGCAAAAGCTAGTTGGAAATTTCAAAAATTAATTTTGGGAGCACCCGAACTCCGATTTCAGCGAGCTTACAGTCAAACTGAGCGTCTCGGAAATACGAGCCCAACGACACCAAGATCAACCCAATCTGAGCCCAAAAGATTCCGAATCAAGGGCTCAAAGCGCTGTTGGAAGGTTCAAACCGTAATTTGAGTTACCAAACGGTCTCCGATTTTGACGAGCTTATACTCGAATCGAACGACTCGACGAGACGAATCCAACGATCATAATTAAGGCCTTCAAATGCCCAACGAATGGTGCATGATTAAATGATTCGATATCGGCCGTCCATTCAAAACACTGACAATTCGCCCATGATCTCACGCCTATTTATGGGCTATGCCACTCCAGAAAAACTATAAATAGAGCCCTCATTCTACACCAAAGGGACTCAAGTGAAGAGAGAGAAGAAGAAGAGAAGAAGAGAAGGAGGAGAAGGAAGAAGCTCCTCCTCGACCACTGCCGGAGCTCTTCCTGCCACCTGAAGACGCCGGAACTCTGCTGAATTTTTGGGAAACGCCGGGAATTTGCAGAACTTTATAACTTTGTGAGAAGTTGATTGTAAACTGATCGTCTTGATTTGTAAGACGGATCAACCTTTGTATTTCATACAAACACTAGTGGAACTTTACAACTGGACGAGGCCCTGTGGTTTTTTTCCTTTTTGGGTTTTCCACGTAAAACTCTGATGTTTATTTCTCTTTTCTGTTTGTGCGTGGAATACTCGTGCAACGCTAGGACACAAATTTACAAGCTATACCGCCGCATATTTTCTAGCACGCAACAATTATATTTAAAATCAGAGCTTAAAATTATCATCAAAGAATTTTTAAAATATTAATAGATTCACAATTATATACTAAGTAATAGATCATTAGAAAATTTATCACCACATTTTTTTTCTTAATGATTATTTGGGGCGCTTTTAAAACCGAAGTCAAAACCCTCATTTCGCATCGCATTTAATCGTTACTATGTGCATCGATTTTAACCAGTGCAAATAAAATCAGTTTTAACCACTGTTAAAATTCCCCCACCTTCCCAATCTTATATGCGTTCGACGCTCTTGACTTGCCCTCTTAATTCCCTCCTCTCTCTTTCCTCTTGTTTCGTGCATTCAGTGACCCTTAGCCTTCGATCGAAGCGAAAGATTGTGTCGAAGCCCTCATTAGCTCGCTCATGCTAGTCGCTCGCTTCTAGTTCTTCCTCTCCTTGGCCATTTGTCCCCAATCCTGAGCTCACGCTCCTGTGAGCATGCAGCCTTATTGCATCTAAGCCTAACTTGTGGTTTGATTTGAAATGCTTTTATCATGCATCTTTCTTTTGTTTTACTATTCTTTTGTATATTTAGTTGAAATGCTTGTGTAGTTGCGTAGTTTCATTCCTATTGTTGTGCTCCTTCCATTCCTAGCTTTGTATGATTTTTTATTATTTTAAAATTGTTATATTATTTATGCTTATTTTATTTATTTTAATTTGCAAATATGAGCAAGAAATTCATATAAGGCGTAGGGGGTGTACAATATGTGCTGATATATAGAATATTTCGCTAGGTATACAAATTCACATTGAGGTAAATGAAAATAACATCCCCTATAACAACCCTGAGTCTATTCTGCTTGGATCATATATTGGGGTTATTGCAAGAGATCCTATTTTAGCTCCAATACCTTTCTCTGAGAGTAGAAATAAGGGTATTGAGCATTTCAAGAAGAAATGTTGGTTGAAGTTGAAATATGCAGAATTCATTATAAATTTAAATTTTTTAGTTATGTATTATTAATCATCTAACATTATCAACTGTAGTTTAAGTTTGAGTTTCCTGGCCATATACGTCATTGGATTCTTCAATCCCTTAGTGTTAAGAAGTGTAATTATAAAATCACTTTGAAGGGTGAGTACTGAGACAGTAAACGATTGAGAAAATTATGGAGAATGTTCCAGCTAAAATTGATCAAATGCAATTGTTGCCAACTTGTTACACAAAAATCAGAGGACAAGGTAAGTATTAAGATTAAGTTTGATTGTTAAAAATTTAGTACTAAAAAGTTTTAAATAACATTATCAAGTATCACAAAAAAAGGGCTGCAAAAAATTCTACCAATGTCCAAAATTAAACTTGTCTTTACACAACGAGTCATGTGAGCTCAGTTCGGAGAAAAAAAAAAGTATAAATTTAAATGTTTAATTATAACTACTAAATGCTTTATTTTCAAACTTTTATTATTATTATAACTCTTTTTTTGTTGTTTATTAAGGATAAATTGTAACTATAGAAAATCAATATGATGCACAAAGATGAAACCTGGTCATTTGAAGACGTTATATAAGTTCTTCAAAAGATTTAACTATATGTAATTGTAATGTAGACGCATGTATGTAATTTTCTTGCTGAGGAATGACTTATACATGAAGACAGAAACATTGAAGCTAATGAGAGAATCTTTTGTTTAATTATTGGATCATAACATTCATGTTGAGTTTGAACCCAATAAATTGGTGTCAAGCCGACTCGATACTTTCATTAAAGCATAACCGAAGTAGGTTGTGGTAGCGGTAGAAACTTTGTTCAAGTAGCAAGTCGTAGAGAGGAGTTCAACTGATTTTTATATTCTAAGATGATATAGTTTGTGCAATAATTTCAGATGAATCAACTGTAATAGCCCAAATTCTTAACTATCAAGATATTGCTCGCTTTGGCCTAAGGCCTCATGATTTTTTCCTGTTTGTGTAACTTCCTACTAGTTCACCCATCCCAGAATTACTCTGGGATGAGCACCCTTAACTATAGAGTTTCTTAAATAAATTCCAACAATTACACCAAAATGCGCCTCAATGTTTAAGTAACTGACGTCCTCGTTGTATATCTTTATCCCAAAATCATCAACCAGGCAGATATGATTCTAGAGGTGGCCTCTATAAGTTTAAGTGGTGGCTCCACCACATAGCACCTTGCTCCATACAAAGTTCAAGAGGTGGCTCCCATGATGTAACACTTTGTCTTGTATGACTGTTTGTTCCCATCTTCCAGCTGGTGTATTGCTCTGTCATAAATGGTATCATATAGAAGAGATAATGTGGATTTGTAGGAAGCCTTTCCATCCTTTGCTTTCTAGCTTTCTATTAATTTGTAGGAAGCCTTACCATCCTAGCTTTCTAAAGATACTTGAATATCACTTATTTATTTCACATGATTCAATAATGTTAAACTAAAAAGTTTGTTTGACAATTATTTCTAAAATTAATTTTAAAATTATTTGATGTTAGTGAGAGTTATATGATAATATGAAAGAATGTTGCCATTTTAATTTCTTGTTACTACCAAAGATCTATGACTCATCGTATTTTGCAATTTGATATGATTACACAAACATAAAATTGGTTATTATTAATTTTTTTTGTAATGTTTTGTCAGTTCTTGTGATATTGTTTTTGAGGTATTAAGTTCAATCATCCATGATCATAATATGTGGGCTATTATGGTGCTTATTGAATGAGTTGTATGTTATAATGAAATGAATTTTGTTCATTCAAGTAAGAAATTTTTTTTGAAAGTGGGCAATTACACAAGCTGAGTTTTCTTAGATGTGCTCTTATCCTTTATAATCATTTTTTGGGTTATATAGACAGATATATGTATATATGTAAACATAGTTTATAAAAAAAAAAAAATAGGTGTGTAAATACATTCTTTTTTTTATATATATGAACAAAGGTGTGCGCGTGTATATATATATATATCTACTAATAACTTTTAAAATATTTATTTATTAAATTTTTTTTTTTGGAACGGGGTTTCCACGCGCTATCACATCCAAAAAGGGCGCTTGGTGGCGTGACTAATCTTCGGCCGACCCAGAAGAGACACCCACCCTAGAAACTTCCTGACTCGCACTTGTTGGACCCCACTTAAGAGGCGTTGTTGCTCTAGAGGAATCAAATATGGATTGGGGGTTCTCCATCGTATTTGTCCACCAACAAAACTAAGCAACATTGGATTATTAATTAAATTGACTAAACACTCATATCTGGCCTACATAAGAAGCTGAATGGAGGACTGAAACCAATCATTACTGTACTTAGATCAACAGAGTGAGCTCTGGGCCCCGGCTAGTATATTTTATTATTATTATATTATTATTTATAAAGAGACGTGGCAAGTTAATTGGGATGAGAAGGTTGTGGTCCCTACCGTGTCCACATCAACTTTGTGCCGTGGGTATAATTCAAATCAAGGTTCATTTGCCAACGTGTAAGATATATATATTGAGTGGGGCAAAAGAAATAATTTATTGTCTAAATCTTATATCGAAATTATGTACATACACTAAATCTAAATCTTATATCGAAATTATATATCGAAATTATGTAAGATATCTATATTGAGTTAAATTTGTTTAGCTGTTATTGAGCTCGAGCTCGACTCGAGCTTGTTTACTAAGCTTGAGCTCGAGCTCATTAAAAAACCCATCGGTTATAGCTTGTTTAGAAAGCTTGAACTCGACTCTATTGTCGAACTCGATTTCTTAGTTTTAAATTAAAAAAAATTGGTTTTTTAAGAATTTTTAATTTTTAATAGAGAATTAATTTATTTAAAATTGTTAAAATATATTATATAATACTAATTTAAATTAATTATTAAATAAATTTTAATTTAATCGAGCAGCTGAATGAGCTTTCGAGCAGAGCTGGCATGAGCTCAAGCTCAAACTCATTTAATGTATAAGTTTGACTGTTTGAGTATAAGCTCAAGCTAAAACTTGTGGCTCGATAAGCTCGACTTGCGAGTCGGCTCGGCTCACTTACACCTATAGTTGGGCAATCATAGTTAGTCGTCGATAGTCGGGCAATGGTATTCAAGTACTGATGACGGCTGCTAGTGGTTATAATCAACGTCACTTAACGGACAATACTGTGGAGATTTTAATCTCTAAGCCCTCTAAAAATTCACTTTCTTTTCATATGAGAATGAGATATATTCATAGTTATTTGATGTGGCATTTTAATAATTTTAGCCAAAATTATCAAATAAATCATTGGACGAATTGTATAGATTTCCACAACAATTGGCCATTCTTTTAACATTGAAATATATAAATGGCAACAAAATTATTATGTGATATTTTACACATTAAATTATTTTCATTGAGACATTTGTTTTTCTTGTAAGCAGATAATATTTACATTTAAATTTCGTTTGGGACGACTTTTTTACTACTTTCTAACGTAGCTTTTAAGTTCAAAAATTTCTTAAACAAAAATTTTTTGTAGCAGAGCTACTTTTGAAAGCATTAAAAGAATTTCTATATATATTGTTGCGTCCTGGAGTATTCGCGGCGGTAGAGAAATATATAGTTTAATGTCTTAGCATTGTACAAAGATCCAGCATATAACAAAGAGAGGGTGCATCATTCATAAGAGACACCATAGTTTTTACATGGAAACCCCTAAAAAGATAGGAAAAATCACGGGGCTTGGCCCAATTTGAATGAATCCATTAGTATTTGTAGTCAATTACAAATGATACCCTTCTTAGAGAGAAGGCATTGGCTTGATGTCATAATATATAGCGCATTACATAGTGGTAGTTACAATAATCAACATAGACATGTTTGTTTGGTTGGAAGGGCCATAGTCGGCACGGGATAGAGGTGCAAAAGACTATAGTTGGCAGGAGATCGGGGTCTATTTTGATTAAAAAAATATTTATTTAAGTATATATATGTAGTTTTTGAAAATATATTAATTTTCTTTGGGAATGTTAAATTTTGGAATTTTGAAATTGAACACTCTATTATGAACAATATATATCGTCTCGAAAGACGAACATATCGTTCCCTAATGGGTTCAAATTTCAAAGTTTTGAATTTCCCCAAAGATAATTAATTAAGGGTTTTGAAAAAGTTAATTTTGAAAATCAATTCTGGGTTTCTAAATCTCCTACGAGCGCAAGCCCTCGTAGTTAATTACATCGTAGGAAATCGGAATTTCCTACGAAAACTCTCGATTAAAATAGCGGTGTAAATTTTATTTAAGAATTTCAAGGATTGATATCAAAGGAGAAAATGGTAGGAATTTTCAAATGGGATTGGATCAAATCTGAACACTTATTTTTGGGGTCAAAGGAAGAGGAGTAGGGAGTGTTTTGAGATTCTGAATCACTTCAGGAACACTCCAGTCTATCCTAAATGTTGGGCTTAGATTTGATTGAAAGAGATTTAATATTTAAGTGATCAATTTTATTAGAAAGTTGGGATTCAATTCCCGGAGGTTGAGGTCTTATGGCCCGAGCCAGCCTCAGAACCTAAGTCTAAATTGGGTACTAAAAAGTAACCCGAACCTAGCTAGTGCAATATGAATCTGGTCTTACCCCGGCCTGGATTGGGGAGCCAGCTAAACCACCTAAGCGATTTAAAATTATGAGTCCAGTCAATTTATGTAGAGTGGTCGGGACGTTATTTAAGAAAGGTATTTGAGAACGGGACCGACATCTAGAGCAGATCCTAAATGGTCCCTTAAACTTATGTTGGGTTTGATGCCTAAGCAAATGCAATTAAGAATTTAAAGATTTTTAAATTAGTTACTAATATGATGCATGCTAATCGACTCGATTGAAAGATTAAATTTAAATGAATGCTATGAAATGAGGACTCCCGGCGGTCCCGGGATTATTTCTTAGAACGTTAGAGTTTCTATGTGAGCTTAAAGTTTTTTTAATTTGATTTAAGTAGAAAAATTTTTATTAAGTCCTTAAGAGCCTACGATCGGATTCCAGGTCAAATCAAAATCGACATGCAGGTAAAAAGACTAGAAAAACAGGTAGTTCTACTGCACAATCAATTTAAATAAATCAATCAAATTAAATATATCAAATTGAATGTCCATATGGCAAGTGCCACTCATTATTACATCTCAAAAATTACAATAAATTAAAGTGGCCGGGCACCACTGACTACAACCCGGATTTCTGATTCTAAATCAAATGGTTTTGAGACTTGGGATTCTTCTCGTTGTCCAATCCTTCATCTTCTCACAAACATCTTGATTCGTCGGTTCAGGATATCCAAATGGAAAGAAACTCCCCCTTGATTGAGGTGTTATCTTTCCTCTTTGGATATTTGCAAAGTATCCTAATTTGAATTCCAAATGGAAGAAGACTCTCCCCTTTAGGGATGTCTTCACCTCTTTGGAATTCAAATTGGATATTTATATCCCAATCTCAAACCATTTTAAATAAATACAACCTCAATCAAATTTACATCTTAAATTTAAAACAAAAATCTAGACTCGATCCTGCAAGGTTATCCTAATAATCAACAGTTATATCTATAGTCCCAAGCAATTAATATTCAATCTCAAGCAGTTAATATTCAAAATCTAAATGCTCAATCAATTACAACATAAAATGCAATAAATAAATAAACAATCACATCAATCCTAGGCTAGCAAACAGCATGCAGTGAAAACTCAAAAATCCGGCACACAGCTGCAAAAAGTAAAACACCGGCCTATCCTAAAACTAGAGTCGGTGATTCTAACAAACCATCTAAAGTGTGTGAGGTAGGTCGTGTGGTTTTGATGTATCCTAATTAGGATTATTAGTTAAAGTTATCTAAAGTTCGATTAGTTGAAAGGCTTAAGGTATTTAAGTTTGAATTTAAGTATTAATGGATTAAGATTAATTTTAAGATTTATTTAATTATTTGTTGGGTATCACCTTTGTTTCACACCGAGGCCGTGAAGTTTATTTCACCTTCCTTGGGGCTAAGTTAATAGCCTCGTAGGCCTGGGTTACCCAGTGGTACCCGATATAATTAAGTGAGTTAGATTGATTAAGACTTAAGAATTAATGAATTTTATAAGAAATGTTTGGTTGCTGATTTTTAAGATTGACTTATTTAAATTTGCCATTAATCGATTCGTGGCGTTGTGCCACCAGGCTCGAGGAACCAGCCTCCTTAGGACACGTAGCCCCGCAGCCCGGAGTAGTCCAGCCGATAAACCAAATTAATGTAGTTAAATTAGAAGTTTTAAAAGATTAGATTATTAATAATTAATCCATTTTAAGGTTTAACACCCCTTGGAATCCATTCGTGGCGTTGTGCCACCAGGCTCGAGGAACCAGCCTCCTTAGGACACTTAGCCCCGCAGCCCGGAGTAGTCCAGCCAATAAACTTCATCTTTAGGATGGTTGTTGTGTTTTAAAAAGTTTGTTGAATGTTTTAAACATTAAGTTAACATTTTCTGGAGTTTTAGAACAATTTTGAATTTTATGAATTTTTTGAATATTTTAATCATTTAATTAAAGGGTCGAAAAATGACTTTTGGATTAAGCTCAAATTCTGGAAAGTTTGTATTTTATTAAAATACTAGACCTTACTACGATCAGTTAGAAGGTAAGTACGTTGAAATCGGATTTTTCTACATTTTATTACAAAGGTTTGAAGTTTTGAACTAGTTTTGACCTAGAGTTGACCGATTTGTTGACTTTTTGAAATATTGCAGATTTCTGGAGTTTAACATTTTTGATAAATACTAGGAGTTATTTTGAGTTGAATGCAAGTGAGTTTGCTCAATTTTGATTTTTCTAGAATTAATTATGAAGGTTTGAAGTTTGGGGTATTTAATGAATTTTGAAAATTGCTTAATTAGAGAGCATTTTTGTGATTTTGCTCCAAATGAGCTCCTAACTCCTTGAAATCAGCTCCAAAGGTCAGGAATGACCTAAGGAGAGATTTCCAAGTGTTTAGGATGTTTTTGGAATTTTTAATATTTTTTTAATTAATTATATTAATTAAATATTCAATTTCACTTAAAATTAAATTAAGGTTTAATTTGATGTCAAATTAAGTTGATTTTAATTTTCAATGATTAAGGGTTCAATTATGATCAGTTAGAGGGGTTGAACATATTTTTTAGATTTAAAATGGATTTATTACATTTTCTGGAAGAATTAAAACTTAATTAAGGGTTAAACTTAGGAAAATCGATTAAGGGACTTAATGATTCCTAAAATCAGTGAAACTTTTCCCTAAGGCTGAGAATGTCACTACATTAAAGTTTTCAAAGTTTTGAGTCAATAGGAGGTGAATCCTAATTATTGGAAAATATTCTAAGTTTTCTACAAGTAGGTCCTTAATTATTGTCCTTAATGTCACTAGATTTAAATAGGATTGAATCAAAGTTCTTAACCCTTGAACTCAACATAAACGATATACAATCACATCAAGCAAATCCTAAATCTAGGAGGACCTAAATCTAAGTGGTGTGTGTACCTTAAGCATGTAAGAACTAACAAAATTAACTTAACTTAAAACTTAATTAGTGAAGAGTTAAAGCACAACTATGCATTAGTTAATCCCCATAATTTCCATTCACATATGCTCAATCTATGTTTAAAATTTTAATGTGGATCTCTCAAAGGTTCAAGATTTTTTTTAAAAAATATAGGTTTTAAAATAGTTTTAAATATATAAATACATAAACACATATATATATATATATATAAGTTTTAAAATAAAGTAATTCAAAATATTATCAAACTAAAATGTTTTAAGGATTGAGAGATCCACTGATTTTTCAATGTTATTATGAAAATAATTTTTAATTTTCAAAATATTTAATATAATATTAATTAAATATTAATGAAATATTAAGGATTTTAAAATAATTCAAATTAATCAAAATAAATTGAGTTTTAAACTTTGAAAATAGTTTTAAATTAAAATATTTGAAATTCTAAAAATATTGATATATTATTCAAATTTTTATGAATTAATTTGAATTTAATATGAATTTTTTTATTCAATGTTAATTAAAGCATTTAAATTGATTTAAAAATAATTGAACCTTAAGAAGTAATATTAAATAATGTTAAATTAAGTTTTAGTCATTCTCTGAAATTTAAAATTATTTTTAAATAAATAACTTTATTAAGAATTTTAAAACTATTTTTCAATTTAACTTTAATTTGATATTAGTTAAAAAGTTAAATATTAATGTTATTTGAAAATTATTTAAAATATAAATATTTAAAGTTAAATTTAATTCAAAATTAAATATCAAGTTTGATTATCTGATTTTAATAAAATAACATTAAATATTTAATACTTTAGAAATATCTAAGTTATATTTAATATTTAATTAATAATTAAGAATGATTAATATTTAATGTCACTTAAATTAATTTTAATTTTAAATTAAACTATATATATTTTTATTGATTTCAAATTAAAATATATTTTAAAATAAATTATATTCTTTTAATTCAATTTTATTATAGAAAATATTCATTTTTTTTAGATTTTAAATGATTTAAAAAAAAACATTTTTTAAATCATTTAAAACCCTCTAACGGTGCCAGCTCCAGCGTTGGCCACGTGGCGCGTTTTGGTTCGGCCAGCCAAAACGCGGAGCCACGTGGCGTCTCCGGGTTCGTCCAGCAAACTCGGCGGCGGAACGGGACACGTGGCGGCCTCTCATTCGCAGATTCAGACCGCGCGGCGGCGCCAATGATTGGCGGCGGCGGTCTGACACGCGTCAGCCACAGATCGGCTCACGCGTTTCACTTATCCACGTCTGCGTAACCCCATGGCCGTCCGATCTTCCGCATTACTAGATCAACGGCTTTGATCAGATCTCACGATCTGATCTTACAGATGGGAAATCGGACGGTTGACGCTTGATCCCGCGGTTCAAAGCAACGGCCCAGATGCCGTCGGACCAAAAGCCGAACGCCGAATCGAATACACGGCTAGAACAGAGCATCGAACGGCTTGATCTGGACCGTTGATCGAGCGATCAACGGTCCAGAGAGCGTGCATGCGCCGGAGACCACTAGTAACGCCCTAAGATTTGTTTTTTCGCTCGTTCTCTCGATCCAGTCAATGAAATTAAATGAAATTTTAAATATAGGTAGCTTGAATGTACAGAAATTATGGGGACTCAATACCGTAGCCTAATATGCATTAAATCGAAAGTTATTTAAACTAGGTGTCTTAAACTAGGGTTAGAGTTTTACATCGCTTTAATGGACGGATTGAACCGTTTAAGGGATGGTTGCATTTGTAGGCTGTCCACGCTCCTTTTTGTAGAAGAAACCTTGGCCTGAAACGCCTCAGATCGAGAGCTTCAAGCCTTGGAGGGATTTGGCTCTTTGCTCGCCGGAAAGCTCGCCGGCGGCCGCTTTGACCGGCTGTTTTCTGGTCGGGAGAGCCTTAGAGACCTCTGGTGTGTTCAATAGAACAGAGATTCTGGCTTGAGAGATTGAGAGTGGAGAGAGAACGGCTAGGTCAAGAATGAGGCTCAAAATGAGGTTTATGCCCTATTCAAATGTCCCCAGGCCAATTGAAGGGTTGGGATTTGTTTGGCTGTACTCCAGATGAAAGCCATGTGGCATGGGAGTGGTTGGGAGCAGATAGATCAAAGGACACAAGGACAAATGACATGTAAATGTCATTTTGTCCCTTTATGGCCATATAGGATTGATGAGAACCATTGGATCTCCATCCAAGGGCTGAGAAAAGCCTTGAGAAGGTTCCAGAACTTGATTAGGGCTGCTGGAATGGTTTAAGGAGTGATAGGATTAATTTAAAATGGGTTTTGACCATCCTTGACTCATTTGAGAGCTTGGTTTGACTGTTTGACCAGTCAAACAGTCAACCAAAATGCTGAGGTGTCAAGGAGGATTGCTTGAGCTGATGGATTAAATCTTGAAAGCATTAATTAAGGATATATGAAAGCTCAACCAAAGCCATAGGTATTTGACCAAGCATATGAGCTAACTTGGTCTAATAGGCTAAGGTTTGACTCAAAGTGAATTTGAAAATATTCCATGCATCAAATGGAATGGATTTGAGGGATCAAATTAAGGTTTTAAATGAATGAAATGAATAGGCTCAAATGGGTCAAGTTTGGTCAAGTTCAAGCTTAGTTGACCAAGTTAACAGCTAAACAGGTCAAGAGTACAATCAAATCCAAACCATTGGGGAATATGATCAGAAGAGCTTGAATGGGTTTGATATTGATATTTGATGCTTGCTAGAGGTGATCTGGGAGTCAAAAGGGTTTAAATGATCAAGGTGACTATTTAAGCTCTTAAGGGGTCATTGGGTCAACTAAGGTTGACTCGGTCAACCAAGTTGACCCAAGGGCTGGATTTGGTCTGAACAAGTTTGAGATGATATTTCAAGTCTATGGGAGGTGATTTCGTTCAATTCGGAGTTCATTTGGTTGAAAATCAATATTTGAACCCCATAGGGGTATTTTGGTCATTTTGACCCCTGGTCAAATAGGGGTCAAATTAGGTCTAGAAAAATGCAGTTTAATGTTCAACATATTAAAATTAAAGGTCTGGATGTGACTAGAGGCTTTGGTGAATGCTCTAAGGTCAAAATCTTCAAAGTGACAGGTCCAGTGGCATAGGCTGTAAATATTTGAAGGTTTTACAGCCTTTGAGTTTCAATTAAGTTTTTGAGGTTAGAGACCTCGGAATGGGCTCAAATTTGGAGGGTTACCTCCAGAGACATGTCCCATCAGTATGCAACTGACAGACTCTGAATCGGAGGTCATTTAACTGGGTTTCAAAGTGTTTGAAAATTCAACGGAAAAGGCCTTTAGGACAAAACCCTTGGACCTTGAATTTGGCTTGATTGACCTAAGATCTAGGTAGATCTTAAGGTTTGAATGGAACTTAAAATTAAGAATCTAGAAGAATCCTATAGGCTAAGAAAATTCCTATAGCTTGGAATCTAGAAGAAGTTTAGGATCTAGAGTAGCTCCTAAGATCTAAGCTCTAGAAGAATCCTAGCATAGATCCTAGGGTCAAGATTCTAGGAGGATCCTAAAATTTAACTTAATTTAAAAATTAAATTAATTTAGGATCAAGAGTAGTCCAAGTGACCTCATACAAAAATGAGGTCAACAGGGTCAAATAAATCGTTGTTTTTTTGGCGATGGATATTAGGAGGACCGTAGTAGGCGACGAAGGTTGAAAGAACCATAGTCAACAGTAGACAACAGTTCGAAAGATTGTAATTGGCAGAAGATTAGGGTCAGAAAGACCATAGTAGTAGGGTAATACTTTGGTAGAAGTACGGGCGTTAGGTGATTATTCGGCAGAAGTCCGGGTATCAGGTGGTGGTCTGACAGAAGTTAGGGCATCAGGTGGTGCTCCGGCAGAAGTCCAGATCTCAGGTGGTGGTTCGATAGAAGTCTAGGCCTTAGGTGGTGGTCCGACAAAAGTTGGGCATCAGGTAGTGGTTCAGCAGAAGTTTGCGCCTCAAGTGGTGGTCCGACAGAAGTCCGGACCTCAGGTGGTGGTCTGGTAGAAGTCTGGGCGTCAGGTGATGGTCCGACAAAAGTCAAGGCCTTAGGTGGTGGTCCGACAAAAGTCCGGGCCTCAGGTGGAGGTCCGACAGAAGTCTAGGCTTCAAGTGATGGTCAGATAGAAGTCCGTGCATCAAGTGGTGGTTTGATAGAAGTCTGGGCATCAGGTGGTGATATGACAGAAGTTCAGGCCTCTGGTGGTGGTCCGACAGAAGTTCGGACCTCATGTAGTGGTCCAGTAGAAGTACTGGCAGCATGTAGTGGTCCGACAGAAGTCCGAGCCTCAGGTGGTGGTCTGGCAGCAGTCCGGGCCTCATGTGGCGGCCCGACAGAAGTCCGGGAGTCAGGTGATGGCCTAGTGGAGCACAGGGCCTCAAGTGGTGGTCCGACAGAAGTCAGGACCTTAAATGGTGGTCTTACGAAGGCGAGGGCCTTAAGTGGTGGTTTGACGATGATGAGGGCCTCAAGTGGTGGTCCGACGGAGCAACGGCGTTAGGCGGTAGTCTGGTGGAGACGAGGGCCTCAAGTGGTGGTCCGGGAGAGCAAAGACGTTAGGCGGTGGTCCGGTGGAGGCAAGGGCCTCAAGTGGTGGTCCGATGGTGCAACGACGTCAGGTGGTGGTCTGACGAAACTCCGGCGGTGGTCGAGGAGGAGCTTCTTCCTTCTCTTGTTGCTTGGAGCCTCCCTTTCAAGAAAAATGAGGGGTCTATTTATAAATTTATGGAGTGTCATGGCCAGAAAATAGGTGAAAGATCAAGGGTAAATGAGGAGTGGTTAGATGGACGGCCGATGTTGAATCCCTTGATTATGGACTGTTTGATGGACATTTGAATGTCTTAGTGATGTTGGATTTTGGCGATCTTGGGCTCGTTGGATTCTTCTCGTCGAGCCGCTTGATTCGACTATAAGCACGTAATGTTTGGAAACCGTTTGGTAATTCAAATTGTGGTTCGAACCTTTCAACAGCACTTCGGGTCCTTGATTTGGACTCATTTGGGCTCGGATTGAGACGAATTTGGTGTCGTTGTGTTCATATTTCCGAGACGTTTAATTTGACTGTAAGTTTGCTGAAATCGGAGTTATGATGGTTCCAATTTTAATTTTGGAAGTTTCCAACTTGATTTTGTATCGAGATTCGTGCCCAATTAGGATTATTTTTTGATGACATATACATATATGAGTCGATTAAAGCCACATCATAATGATAGATAGGTTAGTGGGTGGCCGTGGCCCCATAGCTATTGACAAAGATTGCAATTGTTGATGCAAAAATATGAGTTCTCTGCACAAATCATGACAATTGTAAAGATACAATCGGCTTATTCAAATGATAATTTCCTATTTTTAATGGCTAAGATTAAATTCACATATATATAATCATTTTAATTTTGATGAATTTAAAATCATATTTTCAATATGCGGTGTGCATCCTCCTTAGATGCTCATGCATTAAGATTAATGAATTGTTCTTTGTAGTTATAAAAAAAAATTCAAATATGTCATTTCCTTTTTAGATTTCGATTCTACCTACTTTAAGTGAAGTATTCCCAAATATTATTGATTTTAAAATGATAGAACTCTATTTTGCTATAGTGATGCTCTCTGATGTCCTTTTATTATGTGTCATAATGATTTTAGAATCAAATGATTTTGGGATCATTAGATTTTTCTTATTGAGTCGCTCAATTTAACTGTAAGCATATTAGTATTTGAAAATTGTTTAGTCCTTCAATTAAGCGAATTTTCAATTATATTTCAATGCTTGATTTAATCTCATTTAGAGTCGGGTCAGACCATTTGCAATGTTGAGTGTTTGTCTCATCGAGACATTCAATTCTACTATAAGTTTGTTAAAATTAGAGTTTGGGAGATCTTACGTTTGATTATAAAAATATTTTATTTGAATATTATATCGAGATTCATGTTAATCAAGTAAATTTTTTGGAGATGTGTGTGTGTTGGATAATTGCATAATTGATAAATTGGATAGTTTTTTCTACAATTTATGAATTACTATATTTCATACGTAGCATTGACAAAATTTAGCATTTGCATGTATAAGAGACTAGATGGAAGGATATTCGTTAACATGAAAGATAAAGACTAATACCAATTGGTTGACAGTTTGACCTAATTAAAACTAATACCCAATTGGACGTCAATTGAGATTGATCGATACCAATTAATTGACAGTTGGGCCTAGATTAAGATTGATATGCAATTGGGCAATAATTGAGGTGAAAGGACAAAAATATCAAATTACATTTATATTATAATATATTGAATTGATTGATGTTATAATTGAATCATACAAACATTAATATTGATACAATATAACATAGCATACTGAGATGATTCATTGGGTAATAATACTCTTTATCATTTTTTCTTATAGTTTAATATATATTTTTGACTTCTATGATCATATTGATTTTAATAATATATTTTTTAAATTTTCTATTGCTCATATTAATTGATAATTGATATTGACTAGAACTGAAACATAATTATTGATTCTTTTGCTTTACATTGAAAGCAGTGATAGAGTTTTTATTAATTGTTGGACTGTTTAGCTCATTGTAGGTAGTTTAAATAATTTCATATCAAAGAAAGGGTCAAGACCATAAGCAGTGATAAATATTATTAGGTTCTTCTTTAGATTTGATATGTATTTTTTTAGTCTTTTGTAGTCATGAGCATGTGATAGATTAGTGATTATACTGATCTCCTGACTATTGTATATTAATTTTGGGAGAATGAATATAGTGCAATATTTTGAAGTATATAATTGTTAGTTTCTTTCGCTTGTTATTATTTATATTGATAATTTATAGAAGCTCTATTATATTTTTTTGAAATGATAACAATACACTTCTTCCAAATTTGATTTTTGGACTTTACACTAGATTCCTTTTGTCAAAGCTATTATGCTTAAAAGGAGTCAAGATTCAGAAATTATTCAGGCTTCGTTTGGAACGCCTTTCTTACTACTTTCTAAAAAAAAAAAATTTAGTACAAAATTTATTTAGTTTAAATTTTTTTTTTAACTAAAAGTTATTTTAGAAATTAGTAAAAAAACGACCCTTTCAAAATATTATGTTAGACTATGGGCAATATATATAATGCCTAATTTTATGAAGGGTTATGAGTTATGACATATTCAATGAAAACGCTCCTCATGATAAAAAAATTTATAAAGTGTGGTGTACAGACGCACCACATCATCTAATATATAGTGCATTGAGTGACATGGTGCATCCGAATTGGCCTTCAAATGCGTCCAAACTCTGCACAAAATAATTTCTCCTGATTACAGAGTGGCAGTGGCCCCATAGATATTGACAACGAAAGCAATCGTAGATCCAAAGATATGAATTATCTACACAAATCATGACAATTGTAAAGTGTACGGTTCATTCATTCCAATCACCATATCTTATTTTAGACGGTTCAGATTATTTCATTATACATATCCAAAACCATTTTATTTTTGATGAATTTAATCCCAGCTCCCCAATTTAATTGAACGGCTAAAAATAAGCCAACAGCACCTCTACAATTAAAATACCCACACATGTGTATCCAACGAGGAGAAGCCAAGGTTTAAAAGAGACAGCCTTAGACCCCCAATCTTCAACAAATTTGTCTAAAGAATATGACATTTCTGGTTGTTTAAGTCACTCCTTTTTGAATTACAAGGATGCATTTCATTATGAATCTCATCAAATTAATTTCATTGCTTAATGAATATAATTCATGCCAAGTAATAGTGTTAATTAAGGCTTCATTTGAGAGGGCTTTCTTACTGCTTCTTAAAATAGCTTTCTAGTATAAAATTTAAAAATTTTGTACAAAAAAACTGCTTTAGGAAGCTGAAAGAAAGTTGTCCCAATCAAAACCAAAATCATATGTGAATTAATATTAGTCACATAATTTCGGTTTCATTTGAGACAATTTTTTACTACTTTCTAAAGTAAATTTTTAGTACAAATTTCTTGAATACTATAAAATTGTTTTTTTTTTAAATTAAATTAATTTTTTTTTGCTATAAAACTGCTTTAGAAAGCAATAAGAAGCAGTCAAAAATGAAATCTTAATCATACAACTTAGGATACATCAAGGGATAAGTGCTTAGTTGATGCTTTTCTAATTTGTAATAGAAAATGAAACATGAGGATCATTAAGCATTGGTTTGTTATTGACCTAATTTATTTAGGAGGGTGGGAGATAGAGGTTGTAAGTTGAACATGATATATTAATGAAATGATAGTCATAAATTAACAAAATTTAAGATAATGATAAAGATCACTATTCGTGTTGATGTGAACTAAAACATTAATGACAATTGAGGAAAGTTTATGATCTGAGTATAGCATGAAAATTTAAATGTACCCTCCTTTTGAGAATAAACACATAAAATTAAATAACATTTGACCCTCAAATAGCCTCATAAAAATTTTAGCTATATTTATGAATGTTTGATTTAAGCCCATCTAAACTCGATCAATATGTTCTTAGTATTACTCAATTTGTCTTATAGACACAGCTCGTTTCTATTATTAATTTGCTGAAAACAAAGTTCAAATGAATTAGAATGTCAATTCCAAAAGTTTCTATGATGCAGGACTACATATGAATGTGATCAATTCATTAGGAATTTGCACAATTTTTTATTGGAATAAAAGAAAAGAAAACTAGTAGCATTTCAAAACAAATAAAGGGTAACACCCGCTTAGGCTAAAGTAGATAACCATAGAGTTAGAAAAGTTTTCAAAACAATTAGTAAATTACTTAATGCCGTAGTAGTAGCTTCAAGACAATCCCTAATCTAAAAATGAAAATTAGCAAGCATAAAGACACGCTCAAAACCCTACGTTTACTAAGCTTAGCAGTAGCAGAGAGAGTCGTCCTTTGTGACTACAATCAAGCACAAGATCCAGTTAGACTAAAGAAATATAATGAAAAGGAGAAAGGAGAACCTCTCGTCAAGGAGTAGTGGAGATCCTCTACTCGATGCCTTCGAAGTGCTCGTCAATTGCTTCAACTAAGGTGTCCAGAATGCGCTCCAAATAGTTATCGACGGTATGATCAATCCTTGGATTCACGTCGAAGAAGGTTGATCGTAGGATATCGGTGAAGTCGTCCTCGTCCCACGTTAAACCATATTAAGTCTCCGGATCCGCCATTCATGGGTGAATGAAGACAAAATCTCCTTAGTACTTGATACGACTCTTGAGTGCTAGCAAAGAGAAAGAAGTTTCTCTTGCAAGTGGAGAGGAAGCAAGTCCCAAATTTCCTTCCCAAAAACTTGAGAATAGTTTCAGAATTTGATCCAAAATCTGAGAGAAATTTCAGATTTTCTATGAATAGGAGTTGGGGATTTGGAGGGAGAGAATAAGGCTTCAATTCAATTGGTGTAGTAATGTGGGAGAGAGAGAGAGAGAGAGAGAGAGAGAGAGAGAGAGAGAGAGAGAGAGAGAGAGAGAGAGAGAAGAGGCGGTTAGGGAGAGAGGGGCGGCAGGATGATGAGGGATGGGCGAAATAATTTGAGGAATTATGGGAGTTGAAATTTTCGGCCAAGTGGGGAAAATATGACTTGGAAATATTTCCTAAAGATAGACTTGGGTTTAGGAAATAATTAAGGAGCATTAATGGGCTAGGAGAGAGGGGAGGCCGGCGGCATGCATGGGCAAGGGCCAAGTAATGTAAGCAATTTATGACTTCCTAATTTAAGTTTTGATTTTAGAAAATGTTCAACTCAAATCCTAATGAATTGAAAATTCAAAATTTGATTTAAATTAGACACTTTCCTAAAATAGGATAATTAATTTAGGAAATATTTTAAATTCAAATTTTAATGGATTTGAATTTCAAAATTATCCTCAATTAGCCCCAACCTAATTTAGGAAACCAAGGGGAAGGGGAGTGAAGGAGGTGGCCGGCAGCTATGAGCTTAAGGCCAGCGGCAAAGGGGTTTGGATAAGGGGATTTGGCTGTGGGCTTGCGATGGGGGAGATGAGCTCGGGTGAGGTGGGGGAAAACTAGAGGTTAGAGGAGAAGGGAAGAAAAGAAAAGGAGATACACGAAGGGAACCACGAACCCGACTTATCTAGGTTGGTGGGTATTGCGCCAATCTCCATCTCCTAGGGATCTCTCCAAGTTCTCTTCAAGAGCTCTCAAACACAAGCGTAGGAAAAATTTATCATAATCATATATATAAAGATTCGATCGTGGCCGTAGATCGGCGGTCACGCCTTTGATAAACTTTCCACGAGCTGATCCACATCATTCTAACTTACATACTTACAACAACAACAACAACAATAACATCAAGCTTTTGTCCCACTATGTGGAGTCATCTACATGAATCCTTTTTTTTCATTGTTTCATGTTAAAAGTCAAATTCTCGTTTAAATCTAATAAAAAAAGATCATTTCTATTATTTTCAAACCAAGTCTTTTTAGGTCTACCTCTATCTTTCTTAACATAAGTCAAATCTAATACTTATACTTTTCTAATTGCGTCAATGGAAGGCCGTTGTTTTATGTGACCAAACCATCTAAGGTGACTCTCTCTCTAATCTTATCTTCCACTGGAGTTACTGCAACCTTTTCACGTATATGCTCATTTCGTATCCTATCTTTAAGGGTAAAGACACTCATCGACCTGAGAATCCTCATCTCTGCAACACTTAACTTAGTAGTATGCTTCTCTTTTAAAGGCCAACATTCGGCACCATAAAGCATTGTAGGTCTCACCACCATCTTATAGAAATTTCCCTTAAATTGGAGGGGAACTTTTCTATCACACAACAAGCTCGATGCATTCCTCCACTTCAACCATCCAACTTGAATTATGTTGATAATATTCTCATCTATTTCATCATCACTATGAACAATAGATCCAAGATATCTAAAATGTGTACTCTTATTAATGAGTTGATCGCCCAAAGTCACAATCCACTCAATAGGTCTATTACTACTAAAATTACACTCAATGCATTCAGTTTTAAATCTACTCAAGCGAAAACTTTTAGACTCTAAGGTTGACCTCCATAATTCAAGTTTACCTTCAACTCCCTCTCTAATCTTATCAACAAAAAGAATATCACCAACAAAAAAACATACAACAAGGTACATCCTCTTGCAAATGTCTAGTGAAAACATCCATGAAAAACAAAAATATATGGGCTTAAGGATGATCCTTGATGTAATCCAACGGAAATAGGAAAATATTTGGTCAGACCACCTTGTGTTTGAACACAAGTAGTAAGTCTTGTATACATATCTTTAATGATTTGAATATAAGCATCATTAACACATTTCTTTTAAAGAACTCCCCATAGCACTTTTCTTAGAACTTTATCATATGCTTTTCCTAAATCAATAAATATCATATGTAGATCCTCCTTATTATCTCTATATTTCTTCATCAAACATCTCAATAAATGTATTACTTCCATAGTAGACCTACTCGGCATGAATCCAGTTTGATTTTGAGAAACATTAGTATCACGCTGCAACCTACGCTATATAACTCGCTCTCATAGTTTTAAAGTATGACACATTAGTTCAATTCCTCTATAATCCGCACACTTAAAAAGAGAAAAAAACATTAGTATCAAACCTCTAATTTGCATACTTAAAAAGAGAACCAAAAAAAAAAGAAAAAAAAAAAAAGCTTTGAGATCTGAAAGTTTTTGAATAAAAATGAATGCTCTTTTTTTTTTTTTTTTTTTGACATCAAATATATAAAGAACTTGACATTCATTTTAATTCTAACAAAGGACTATTCTACATTCTCATATGCATCTTAATAATCTGCGCCTCATAGTTAGAATCAGTAGATTCTGAACAAAAATTTAAATAAAGAAAGATACTTCTCTAAAATTTGGATGCAATCAGCTTAGAAAGAGAACTTGAATCCTCCGGTATTTGCATCAGCGACAGATTCCCAGAAGTTTAGCTGCTTATTCTTAGCCATCTTCTCCTTGGCTTTGGCAGCAAGCTGATCAATTGTCCCAGGTAAAGCAGCTTCAATTGCAGCTCTGAACTTGTCATGTAAATTTACTCGATCTTTGGTTCCAGAAACGAGCTCATTTGCATTGGGCCTCTTCAGAAAATCAAGTACGTTTAAGAGATTCCTCCTGCAAATTTTCATTCAAGAGAGTTCTTTCAGATTATACATTTTAAAAAACTCAGGCTTCGTTTGGGACGACTTTCCTAATACTTTTTAAAACAGCATTTTAATACCGAAATTAAAATTTTTGTTCTAAAAAGCTGCTTTCTTTAAAAAAACCGTTTCAAACGAAGCCTCAGCATTAGGCTGCAAACTATGAAGAAAAAAAATTTGATAAATACAATGCATAACCAGAACTGATTTTAAGAAAGCTGAAACAAGATTACACAATGGAAAGTAGAATATTGTAAGAATCGCTGTGAGATTTTTCTCCAACTTCAATCTCAACTCCACCACCACCACCACCACCACCACAACCACCATTATTTTGTTAGGGCTCCACCCCTCTTTAAGGGACCCACAATCCTCTTCTATATCCCCAACCCACTATTTTGAATTTACCTTTGTGGGAACCTCACCCATTAAGTTGATGGATGTCATGGTAGCAGGTGATGCCGATGCTCAATTCAAGTCCAAAAAGGCATATCGAGCAATATGTAAACTGAATGTGAACAACTTTATCATTGATATATCTTCAAAAATTTCACTTGATTGGCATGAATCTTTATGCATTATTTTGAATTGAAATTTTCTGAAATTAAATTAAGACCATACAAACTCCAATTTTAGCAAACTTCTATTCCAATTGAACGTCTGGATGGGCCGAGCATATCAATACCTCAAGTGATCTGATACCACTCCAAATAAGCTAAAATTGAAAAACTATAATATAATAAAAAGCTCGGGAACTTTAACTGAATGATCTAACGATTTACAAAGCTTGCTTGGTTATGGTCATATTACTGGGATTTTCGAGTTGAATCCAATGAGCACAAAATCAATCAAATCTAAGGTTATTAAGGTACTTCAATGCTTAATAAACAATCTAAAATCAAGGGAATCAAAGTGAGCCGTTTGATTGAGTTTTTGAATTACAATTAAATTTGTCAAAGTGTACATTTAAAAAGCTATAAACAAGACATTTTTTTTCTTACATGAGGGACATTTGAGAGCTAAAAGAATATAAGAACTCTATTGCACTACCTGGTGATCGTCATCGATGAACACCATCAACAACGACCGCACAATTGCTTGATTTTTATCATCTGATTATTACTGCCAAACTAGTAACATCTAACCCTATCATTGGACTTCAATTGCCCGATTGTGGACACCCAATTCCTATAACCTTTCAATAGAAATCGAACAATTGTTCCCAAAAGTGTGCAATTCCATCTTGAGGAAGGGCAGATTCTTATATTCTTAATTATATATTAGATTATTTCACTTGATTCAAGCCCCGTTGTTTCTTCTCTTTTGGATTTTTCACAAAAAAAAATTCTTATGTCTCTTCCTACTCTAATTTATGTACATCTTAGATATCTGTACAAAACTAAGATATGTTAAATATCCACCGTTATAAATTTTCTAGCACATAATTATAATCTTTACAATTATCAAATGTTTTGTGCAAATCATTATATAACAATTCCTACCGGATAAAGTAAATGCAAAATATCATCTAATTCATAGCGAGTAATTCTGCATGAAAATCCTTTTGTGATCTAATGTCCACAACCAAAAGTTATATATTTTTGTTGTCGATTGAGTTGGAATGAATAACACTATCTAAAACCTGACTTATTTTATGCATGTGTTTCTTTCAATATCAACCATAAAAAATGTGCCTCTATTGCAATTTTGTTCACTACACACAAATCACAATTGTCAAACTCACATCTTTTTGGTGATCAAACGACCCCCAACTCACCCAGCACAACCAAATATAAAAGAAGAACAAACAAAAATCAAAGTAGAAATCAACATATATCCTCTATTGTTAATCAAGTCCAAATGTATAAAATATCTTAACTTTATGCATGTACTGCTCTTAATATCAACCATCAAAAAATTGACCAAGCAAAAATCAACACAGAGTAATAAAACTATAGGTATAAACTCCAGAAACCAAAAAGAAGCCTACCTGCTAACATAATTTTGTGTGATGGCAATTGAGTCCTCAAGATTGATCACAAGATGCCACCATCCATTGGGCACAAAAACAACCTCACCTGCTTTGCACACACACTCAATAGGCCTCTTCTTCCAATTCCTAGATGCTCCATAAAAGTTCATAAACCACTCCATTATAGAAACAGGGCAAGCAACCTCAGATCCATCTGGGCTTGGATGAACTCCTGGCGGCACAATCTCAGGCGGAAACAACACCCATTTCTTTGATCCCCTGATCACAGCATTCCAAGCAGAAGTAGAGTTGGGATCCACATGAAATGAAGAGCCTGAGCCAGCCGGCCCGATTATAATCCATCTGTAATCCGGCCGACCCTTCCCAAGTACAGAAAACAGATCTTCCTTGAAGTATACAGGGACATCATAATCTGTACCAAGCTCAGTAATCTTCTCAGCAAACTTAGAATCAAATAGATACAAGGGCCGCTCCTCTTTCACAATATCTGAATACCGAAAATACTTCTCCATTGTCATCTCAACAGGCCCCGCTGCAAATTTAACATCTCCACAAATCTGAACCAATCTGTCTTTGCTCCACTTCTCCATTGCCGGCCACTGTTCAAGGCATCCCTCAAGCAGTACTGGCTTATTGAGCTCTTCAAAGCAATTCACAAACTCCTCCAAGGACAATCGCCGCCTCCTCTCTATGTTATCCCTCTGGAGCCACTCCGGCTTCATTTCCAAATTGGCGCAAAGCCAGCTCTGGAAGAGGTAGTCGGAGTAAAAATTTCTGATGCAGAGGGTCGAAGGCCCAGCGGAGAATGGGGAAAAACAGGGATTGACGGATGAAATGTAGGTGAATCTCCATGATTTATAAAACAAAAACTCACCTTTAAGCTCCTCGAGGACGAGGTTCCGCCACAGAGGCTCGTGCGTGGAGAAGACGTAGAGGGATTTGCTCACTGATGACAGGATTCCAAGGTCGCGACCGCCAAGAAGGCCGAGAATGTCGACGAGAATCTCATCGGAGAGAATTTGGAGGTTACCGAGGCCGGGATTGCGGATATTGGTTGAGGGGTCGACGAGAAGGAGGTTTCCTAAAGGTTGAATGATGTGGGATTGGGAGCAAGATGATGCTTTTAGGTTAAATCCTACATCTGTTTCCTCTTCTTCTTCCTCGTATGCATTCGTTTTGATTTCTACGGTTACAGTCTTGGGAGAAGCGGAATTTGTAGCTGAAATAGGTCTTCTTCTCCTTTTCTTCTTCCTTGATTTGGATAGATTGTGAGTTGAAAGTATACTGAAGGCCCCGGGCATTTCGGAGACGCAATGGTCGAATTGGGCGGACGGAAGAAGGCAGGAGAAGTTAGGGCATTCAGCACTTCCCTGGCTTCTCATTGATAATTATAATAATAACTAAAGATGTGTACAAAATTATTTAAATATATTTGATAATTATATGATATTATTATATTTTTTCTCAATTTATTTAATAATGACAGTATATCAAAAAGTTATTTAGTATAAATAAAATGAAATATTATTTTTTGATTCTCTTCCTTGAAGTTAGCATTTAAATAGCCAAGAATTAGAACTCATTGAGCCATGAATTCGAGCTCGAGCGAACTCGTATATTAAACGAGTTCAGGCTCATCTTTGCTCACTCGAAAGCTCATTGAACTGCTCGATTAATTTAAAAAATAATTTAAATTAATAATGTATAATATATTTAATATTTTTAAATTAATTATATATTAAAAATAAAAATTAAAAAATTAAAAATTTCAATTTAAATTTTAGAAATTAAGTCAAGCTCGAGCAATTGAGACGAGCTCGAGGCTATAAATTTTTAAACTAATCAAGCTCGAGCAAAGGAGCACTAGTTGAGCTTGAGCTCAATAAAATCTAAACATGCTTAGCTCGATTTGACAGATACTCGGCACAACTGGACTCATTTACACTCTTAGTTATGTGCTTGAACATTTGTGGTGGGAGAAAGATAAAGCGTTTGTATGAAGATCCACTATACACATATATAAGAGATGAGTGCCATAGTTTTTATATGAAAAACCCAAGGAAACAAAAAAAAATTATTGATTATGAGTTAGTTAAAATAATTTCACTAATATTTGCCAAATCTTATAAATAATGACATTTCTCGAGGGAATACATTGGTTCAATGTAGTTGTTTGATCATACTTCTATTTTGGGGAGACTGTAACGGGGGGGGGGGGGGGGGGTCATAGTAGGCAACGACGGCCAGAGGATTGAAGTCAAGTGACAGTGGTTAAAGGACTGTATAGGGCAGAACCAGCTTGACTTTTGAGAGTGAGCAAATTTATTAAATGAGTAATTAAATATAAAAAATAAAATAAATAAAATAAAATTCAAAGCAAAATCTTATTATATTTGATATGTCATCAAAAATTGTTTTGATGGAGCACGAATCTTAAGACATATTCAAGTTAGAAACTTTCAAAATTAAATTCGGGATCATCTAAATTCCAATTTCAGCAAACTTAAATTCAAACTGAACATCTTAAAGAGATGAACCTAACGACACCAAAATCGGTTCAACCCAAGCCCAAATGGGTCCAAATTGGGGGCTCATACCATATTTAGAAGGATCAAAGCAACATTTGGATAACAAAATGATATTCAAATATGACATACTTATAATCAAATCGAGCGGCTCGACGAGGCGAATCCAACGGGCCCAAGATCGCTGAATTCCGACATCGTTAAGACACTTAAACAGTTGAAACTCTCTATGATCAATGGAATTAATACAATCCATCTGATGGAGTACTTCGAACCTGCCCCGGATCTTCTCTATATTTATGGGGTGTGCCACTAATGAAAATATATAAATAGACTTCCATTATCTACATGAAAGGGACATTGTGCTAGAGATTGGAGAGAGCTCTGAAGCCTCAAGAGTTTTAGCACCACTGCCCGGCCGCCGACCGCCGTTGGACTTCCACCCAGTTGTCGACTGTCGTCGGACTTCAGCCCGACCGTCGTCAGACCACTGCCATACCGTAGACCACCGCAGGACTTCCACCTGGGCGGTGAGCATCACCAGACTTCCACCTCGACCTTTGTCGGATCATTCCCCATCATCTGAAATTCTACACGGACGTCGTCGGACTCTTGCTCAACCGTCGCCAGACCTTTGCCTAACTCTCTAAACTATTGTAATTTGACTATTTCTAAGTCAAGAGACGGATCAACCTTTATAATTTAGTAAAATTTAGTGGAACTTTTTCACCTGGGCGATGCCCCATGATTTTTCCCTCTTCAAGCTTTCCATGTAAAAAGATCATGTGTTTTACTTTTCTATATGTTTGTGTGTTGAATATTCATGCATCGTTAAAATGAAAATTTTACTCACTCTACCGCCGCAAATATTCTAGCCCGCAACAGTATTAACTTACTAATAAAGTCTCTTATTAAATTCTTGTATCAAGTAAACTTGCGAACTCGAATTCCTATACAAATATTGGAAGAAAATTAAAAAAAAAAATGAAAACCATCTATATGATTTGAAGGCAACTTCATTTTGCTCCCAAATGATTTTCCAAGAACAAGCAAATACTATCAAATATCAACATTATTGAGATTTCTATTCTAGTTTTCACCCAAAAAATTGTTGTGGAATATGATTGTGTTCACGGGGGGTTTACCCTCTGTTTGGGTTCAAATAATTTACTAAAATCCGATTTATGGGATTTACTGATTTCTATTTTTTTAAAAATATTTAGGTAAAATAAAATAAATTTACACACACACATATATATATATATATATATATATATATATATATATATATATATATATATATATATATATATATATATATATATATATATAAATTAAATTAAAAAACTATTAATTGATATTAAAAACTAACAACTAATAGGCCAACGGGCCAAGCGGAGCTGCTAGTGATTCCTATTTCCTACTAACTACCTGTTGCCAAGCGGGACATATAAAGCGAAGCCGCAGCAAAGATATCTTCTCTGCCATTCTTTCTTCCAATAGCGCTAGGTCTGTCCTTTTCTAGGGTTTGCTTTTCCTTGTCTCCATGTCTTCATTGCTGCTTGAGCTTCGCGTGCTACGGGGTGAAGGAGAGTTTTGAAAGAGTCTCTAAAGGAAGCTGCTTCGCCGCCTTCGACAACGTTGCCCTGTAGGATCGGAAATCACGACGGGAGCTCGCTGTGATGGTAAGGATCTTTCACCCCTTTCGCTCTTAAATCCTCCGAAATATCGGATTTTAGTGGATTTAGGGCAAACATGCCTAAAACGGCGTTTTAACTTGGCGGTTTTTGGCGTTTGGTTGGATTTTAAAAAATGAAACTTATTCGAAATAACAGCATTACTAGAAATTTTTTGGCTATTTGTTTCAGGATTTAAGTTTTGTGACGGAAAAATCATTAAATTCTTTCAATCCTTTGAATGGTGAGATTTAAGAAATCCTGCATTTAACCAAGAACGGGGATGGAACGGGAATATATCGAAATATTAGGATCTAAATTCCCAAAAAACGAATTCTTGCTTAGATCCTGCCTAAAACAGGATGCCAAACAACCCCCAAATGCATCAACTTTCTGCGCAATGGAGCTCCAACTATGTCATTTCAAATTTATGGCTTGAGAAGAACCATTTTTCTTTCATTTCAAATCAAGGGAATGCTACTCTTGAAACAGCCCTCAGCAAGTTTTCTGGATGCTTGTAAGCATTTAGACATGGCAAGATTTATGCCCCATAGATTTGCGGTTCAGAACACTGCAAATAGTATTTTTGGTTTTGATAGTCTGCTGAAAGCTCGATTTTATTCCAAACTTCAAATAATTGAAAAAGAAGATGAGTTAGTACCTACAAATGTTCTGGTAAGAAGTATAGCTTCTATTGTCCAGAAGACAGACAGATGGGATACATTGCTTAAGGAGCTCTGTGTTGCTTCTGCATCTAAGATCACCCCACCTATTGCTGTTCAAGTCCTCAAGCGCATAAAGAAACCTGATGTGGCCTTTAAATTTTTCAGTTGGTTGGATAATCATGAAGGTTTCAGCCATGACAGTCTTGGTTACTCAGCAATCATTCAGGTCTTAGCGAAGGATCAAAACCCCTCGCACACAGCCATTGCTGACTCTTTGCTTCATAAGAAGATTGATCTAGGATTAGTTGTCATTCAAGCTGATTATGATCATTTGTTGCATCAGTGGGCTGTTTCTAGGAGATCAGATGTTGCCCTATCTCTGTTAAATGAGATGATTTCTCATGGATTCAGTCCTTCAGCCATTTCTTGCAGAGTTCTTCTTGAAGAACTTTTCCGTTCGAAACAAGAAGATTTAGCCTGGGAGTTGTTCAACAACATGCTTAATAGGAAAATCGATGTTCTGCGTGCCGATATCTTTAATGTAGCAATGAAATACCTGTGTGTGAAAGGGAAACTGGAGAAAGCTTTAGAGATTTTTACAAAGTTGAAAGCTGAAAATTATAAGCCTAATTTAGAGAGTTTTAATATACTAATCAAAGGTTGTTGTGAGAAGGGAGAAGTGAAAACTCTTTGTGAGCTTTTCAAGAACATGCTAGATGATGAGATAAAGCCAAATAGCTATACTATGAATTTGCTCATCAAGGAGCTGTGCAAACAAGGAAGACCTGATTATGGAAATCATCTTTTCAACTACTTGAGGTTGGTGGGTTGGATTGATAGAAAGTTTGTTTACAGTCAACTTGTTGAATCTCTCTGTAACTATGGCTGTTGTTTGAAAGCATCCAAAATTTTTGTTAAGATGGTTCGACGAGGGCATCATCCGAAGCCGAGTCTGTATGGTAATCTTGTAAAACGACTGTGCGCGATTGGAAAATTGAATGAAGCATTTGAGCTGAAAGATCTGATCTTGAGGAAGGCATTTTTGCCAGGGATTGATATCTATAATGGATTAATTAATGGATTGTGCTTAACTGATAGAATGGATTTGGTTCAAAAATTGTTGGTGGAGATTCATGAAGAGGGACTGGAAGCTGATACTCAGACTTTCAATATGGTTCTGCGTGGATTCTGCTTGTCCAGGAATGCAAAGGCAGCAGTGGAGTGGATAGAAAGAATGAAAGAAGAGGGTTTTAAACCTGACATGGAATCATATGATATACTGGCAAATTGTCTTGCTGCTCAAGGGAAGGTTGATGAAGAAATCCAGGTGAAGAACTGCGAGGAAATAATGGTTCCCATCGCAGAGGACAGTTTTTCTGTTGTAAATGATGAGGTGAAGCCAAATGATAATGCAACATGCTAATGAGATTCAAATGAAATGATGATCATTGATTTATGGATTGATGAAGCTATGATTCTTTGATAACATATATTGAACCGCGTATGATTTTGTTCATAAGTAGGGGTGTCAAAATGGGTATTTGGTTGGGTTCGTCTCGAACTCAAAATTGATCCGGGTTCAATTCAGTTGACCTGAACCCGACCTGACCTGAATTGCAAAATGGGGTCAGATATGTGAAATTGACAGGGTCTAACCCAAGTTGACCCGACCCACTAACAGTAAGGCCACAAGGCACGAGCGGGCGAGTGCAGGTGCAGCGAAGGCAGGGGTGAGCGCGCGAGAGTGAGCGAACGAATGGTTGAGGCTCGCGAACGTGAGTGAGGATACGTCCGTACAGGTGCGAGCGTTAGCACGAGTGCAAGAATGGGTGCAAGGGCGGCGTGAGGCCATTAGCGCGGAGTGCAAAGAAGGGGGTTGCGCTGGGTGAGCTTCACCCTGGTCAGTCGAGTTGATTTCGGGTTTTCAGGCTAACTTGAACATGACCCAAATTTTTAAACAGGTTAGAATTTGAAATCCAAGCCCAACCTGTTTTCCAAATAGGTTGACCCAAACCGGAATTTTCGGGTTTGGATAAATATTGACACCCTTATTCACAACCTCAAGCTTACATAATCGATTATTTGCACCACCACGGGATTCGTCATCATCCATGATCTTGCCTCCATCGTGACTATAATCCCTCCTACCTTTGTTGTAGTATTGAACTCGTTGCTGTCCTAGTCGCCGACTCTGCCACCATTATTCTCACTCCTACCTGTGAGTGTCCCTCTCAACCTTAAAGAGAAAAGAGGGATGTATATAAGCATGACCTTGATGTCAATCAACCACTTACAACTAGGAATCCATGACTTATTTGAATAAGGTAAAAAATTGGAATTAGAATGATCTTATTTAATTTATTCGATTCAATTCTTAAAATATCAATTCAATTTTGGGTTGTTAAATTCTAATTGCAAACAACAAAATGTCAACCTTCAATTTCCTTTTACGGTACTACAAGGTTTACAAAAAGAAACAGTGAAATCAAAGCACAAATTCAATATATGAGAAATTTAGGGTCAATATGTTTTTTTTTTGTTGCTTTATTTTTCAAATAATAATAATAATTTTATTTGATTATTAATTTTTTATCATATTATCACAATTTTTAAAAATTTTATGATAAAAATTTATTTTTTGTAATACTAATAACTAAGATTTCATTTGAAACAGTTTTCTAACTTCTTGATTTTTGTACTAAAAATTTATTTTTAAAAAGCAAGAAACCATCCCAAACAAAACCTAAATTATTTCTCCCATAACAATTTTACAACTAATTTTATAAAACACAACAAATCATCCCAAATCTCAAAATATTTACAACAAATTTTAAAATTTTCATTGTATAACAACAATGAGTAATACAACAAGAACATTCTAAAACCAAGAAGGTTTGTTTGCGACGACTTTCTTACTGTTTCTTAAAACAACTTTTTAGTATAAAAAGTTATTTCAAGAAGCAGTACGAAAGCTGTCCCAAACAAAACCGAAGTCAAAGCAATTATAAACATCGATACAGTCAATCAAACAAACTCTGCTAGCGTTCAAAGTACAAATTTTCTCTTGAACTCAGCTGGTGCTAAGGTAAAGTTTCCTTAATTCTTAACAAACAAAAAATAGAATAGAATAGAATAGAATAAAATGTACAAAATAGCCTCTTACAGTAAGCTATTTCTGGTTTATAAATAAAAGAAATTAATATGTAGTTATAATTCAATGATCTTCATGAAGCAAAATACAGTACCCATGGAGGAAGGTGATGATTATAATCAACTCGGTAGTCTGGTGAGACACCTCTTCAGCCTCTTGCGCTTGGACTTTTCTAGAAGAATCAATAAGCCGGTCTTCTGATCTGATAAACCGATGGGGTACCTGATATTATAATAGCGTGCAGGCTTAATTTAACTGTGATAATACGCTGCAAGATAGAGACAAAAAAACAAACACCCAATGTGCATACTTGATCCTTGGTGATTTCTTCCTCCAAGAGAAAAATGATGCCACCCACTGAAGAAAAGAAACAAACAAACATACATAGAAAGATTAGCACAAAGATGTTTGAAAGATAGAATTCTCCAAATCTTGATGAACACAGAATTTGCAATCAATATTTTTTGTAGTTTTTATTAAATTCACAATGATTTGCTCAGAAATACAAATATAAATTAAAATTAGCTTGAATAAACTCAGATTTAAATTAGTTTATCTCCATAAATATGAGTTCCTTATTATTTGTAATCTGCAAATACTCAAATTTTAATCGGCTCACTAAACGGGATAGTGAAGCTTGATTCAAGCAAATTCAACATCAATTAAGAAATATAATTCACTTAACATAAAAAAAAGGAGATTATTCATCTTGAATTTTAAATAATACACTTTTTTGGGATGACATTTAGATCAACTAGAGAAAACTCGCACACATCACATATGCAAGCCGATATGAAACACTTGAAGATCTCAAATGAAACCTACGATCTTGACAAAATCAGCGAGAATACTCAACAAGTAGAGAAAAAATCAAAGAAAAAAAATACACACTTAATTGAGAAAAATCAACTAAGGAACAAAAACAAACAAGATACAAGTGATCCTCAATTCGAGAAGAGGATCGATCTCTCCCGATTCTCTAGACACCGCTAGAGCCCCAAGGAAACTTAAACCTAAGAGTCTCAAATTTCAGCCAAATTCAAGATGCCCTAACCCTAGATAAACAAATTATTTAATGCATACAAGTCAAAAGAAAATCTCTAAACAGTCCCTACATTCAAATTTCCCTCCCAAATCCCTCAAAAATCCTTCCAAAACAGCTCCCTAACCCTTGCGGCTCGTACATGAGAGGCATACTCATCCGCCTCTTTCTTCCAAAGCTGGTCCCGTGTGGACCGGCTGAACCGATTCAATGGATTCATCTAAAAATACTCCCCTCCCAAAGACCCACCTTGTCCGCAATGTGGAAATATGTCACTCTCCTCAATTCCCTCTTCATCACAAACGTTAAAAACCTGAAGAGTTCGGTCCTTACACTAGTGCCCCCATACCTCTCGTCACATCTATAACCGAGCCCCTTCGCCATTTTCTCTTGTAATTCCGTTTATATGAGCTTCTTGAAGTTGTCCCCAGGTTTTACTCGTACAGTCTTCTCCTTCGAAGTCTCCCAAAAAGTACTTGGTATCGGCTCCTTGAGTGCTAGAAAGGTGATGGTCCTCCATTTCGGACCTCCTGAGCTACTACTTCCCATCTCTATCTCCAGGTGCCTCTGATCCTTCACTAATTGAGCTAGCTCCATAAACTCTCCCAAGTCATGAGGCCCTCATTACTTTAACCGTTGCCCAGATCTCTAGTGTCAGTCCCTTCATGAAATTTCTCTCTAGCACTGTCTCAGGAAGGAAGTCCAATCGGCTAGCAAGGTACTCGAATCTCCCCCGGTACTCCATCATTGAACCATCCCGTGTCAAGGCGAAGAATTGCTCGTAGAAGTCTCCTCCCCTGCCAGTTCGAAAATGTTCCATCAAACAATCCTTGAACTCTCTCCAACTTCCTGGGGTCATCGTTGGTTTGATTCAAGAAGGATTATCGAATAGTTCAAAGATTATCATCAAATTTGCATCCCGTTTCGTGCCAATTGGATTGATCAAGAACTATCGACCTATGTTGCACTGATACACCTATTATGAAGGCGTGTTGTATCTGATACACCGATACGGATACGCCTCCGATACGCCACCGATACGTGTCGGATACACCAAAGCCATATCCAATTAAAATACTATTTAATTTCAAAAGTACACGTGTATTCGATAAGCGTGTCTGTTGAAAAACAAAAAGAAATAAAAAAAATGTGTCGTATTTACTTCTGCGGTTGCGAGCAAGGTTCTCTCATTTCCGAGATGGATTTGAGTCTCTTGATGATATGAGAATATTAGAAATTACTAATCTTTCGCTTGATAAGTCTGAATTAGAAGCTATGATATTTATTGAAGATGATATAGAAGTTCAATGACAATCCACTGAAGAAGCTAATCATATCATGCCTTATATTGAATAGTTGAAACTTCATGTGCTAGACAATTTAAGTTTATGCTTTTGTTGTTGTACTAGACATTTAATACGTATATTTTGATACTTTAAGCTATAAGACTACAAATGATGTTGTTGTCATTTTTTTTATTTCAAATATTATGCTATGATTGTTTTCTAAATTTTTATGTATGATTTATAAATAATAATGTCGTGTCCACGCCGTACCCGTATACTGTATTTTTAAGAATTGACATATCCCATATCTGTATCGTGTCATATTTGTGCGCCGTATCCGTATTGGTGCAACATAGCTATCGACACAATCAAACCACAGCTAGACTGCTTGAAATATTTCATCCTCAACTAAATTTGTTCTTCAGAATTCATAAGATTACGCCTTAAGTTTGGGCGCCTTCTCCGTCCTTTCTCGCCCTCTCTAACCATTCAAGAGTCACAAAATGGTCACTTGTTGTATGAAGTAATGGCTATGCCACGAAAACTTCATGTATGAACATAATATCCCTCTTTCACAAATCTCAGTCACTTTCCAGAATAATATTTGACTGCGAATCATCCAACCATATAATGTCAGCCCTTTACATGAACCACTATGTCTGCTAATGCCTGATTTGGTTGCCTGTGGCTTCCATATCGAGAGAGAGAGAGAGAGAGAGAGAGAGAGAGAGAGAGAGAGAGAGAGAGAGAGAGAGAGAGAGAGAGAGAGAGAGAGAGAGAGAGAGAGAGAGAGAGGCTATTACCACTTAAACATCTTACGTCTCTCATTTCTTATACTCTTCACTTTTTCAGGAAGGCTTTCCTCTCCAATAAATAAACTAGCCTAAATGCTCAATGTTCTTATTGCTCGTCTTAAATTTAGCCTTTTTTTTTTTCTAGCGGTCCGTGAACGCTCAAACTTTCTATCTTTTGTCTTAAATCAAGCCTCTCTTCATGTTCACTCTGGCGGGCAAATTGAAACTCATATGCTTTCTAGCTTGTCATTTTCCAACTTTTTTCTATAATTCATATTTTTCTAGTTCTCTCATTGAGATTGTTTGGATTGGCTAAAAAGAACCTGACCTATTGTGGGAACCTATCACTAACATTATTCGTCAATATCTCAAAAAAAAAAAAAAAAAAGGAAAAAAAAATCGTCAATATCTCATGCTGATGCTGGCAATGTTGGAGTGGGATCATCCCAATGTGCAGAGAAATTTTGGGATGTCATAATTCCTGTAGCTTTCTAGGAAGATGGATCTTCTGCTAGAGTAAGTGTTCCATTCTACCACCATAACTCGTATCACAGTGGTTTTTTATTTTTTTTATGTCACAGTGGTTAAGTCTACAACTATGTCCACCTTGCCTCATAATGTAATACTTTAATGTCTATTCCATCAACCTTGGCGATGCCGACAACTCCCATAGCACCATTGGTAACAATAGTATTGGCCTCTCCAACTGTCGATAGTCAAGGCAGTCATCCGTTAAAGAAGCCTTCATTTCACAACCCATTTGCCTTAGCTCCACCCCCTTCATAATGAACTTAGAGAAGCCCCTATTAATAAAATTTAAAGTACTTGTGCTTAACAAATACAAGGAGATACACAAACTTGTAAATCATATTGATAGTTTTGAAGATGATGTGAACCTAAGGTGTTGGATACTAAACTCAAGGATGTCATGCGTAGGTGGTTTAATTATATGCATTCCAATAATATTTCTTCCTTTAATGAGATTTTCAAGCAGTTTGTCATTGAATTTTTTGCTTCCAAGCGGTCCCTAGATTGGATTTAACTCTCAATAATGTCTAATAGGAGGGAAAGGAGTCCTTAAGGTACTACATCACTCCATTCACCTGGGTGACTAGTGAATTTGACATTTTCAAGATGACAAAAGTCATTCCTGTCTCATCATTCAAGTACTCAATTACTAAGTGTTGGGGATGAGGAAGAGTAAACCGCGCGATGAAACAAACAAGAAAATAGCATCAGGAAACACACATTTAGTTCCTCAAGGATGAGACGCTCTAAAGATGAACTCAAGCCCATAAAGTTTATTAAATTATAGTTCTAGTGATTAAGTAAAAAAATTGAGATTGTAATTCCTCCCTTTGAGTAGTGAAATCTCTCCCCTCCTATATAGTGGACATAGGTCATCATGCCAGACAACTCTAATGTTGTGTTTGTTGTTTCTCTTTCTTTATCTCATTTCTTCTACTCTTTACTCATTATGATATGCCTTTTCTGATGTGAAACCAAATAGGAATTGCACGTAGAAATTTATAACGATTGAATTAGGCGTCATAACTTCAACTAATGTTTCACTTTTGAAAAGATTTTACAAATTTAAAATTGTTTAAATTGATATGATCAAGTAAACACACAATAGAAGAACAAGATCTCAAAATAATATCAATTATATAATGAAAACGATAGTGCAAGATACTAACAATCCACCACATAACAAAGAGAAAAGTCACATCGAGTTTCCTTCACTCACATTCTTTAAGGGTTAGCAGAAGAAGAGTCGCCACAATCCGAAAGATGCCACCACGAAGGAGAGGAAGCCGAGGGTAGAGATCCAACGAAAGTTAGCCGGAGGAGGGATTGTGTGTAGATAACCGGTGATCCTCCAACGTCCGGAGGGAAGATGCTCCTTGATGGAAGGGGCTAATGTAAATATAATGCGTTCGATGTATCCTTCGACGGTTTCGTCAACCTCCAAGTTCAAATTGAAGAATGGAGATCGAAGAATGTCTTTCCTTCCTTGATTATCATATACGAACCCGTGATCAACGTTAGGATCGGTCATGCACTAGTGGGACGTTGGAAGAGAGATGCTTGACTTTTTTTCTTGCAAGAGAGCTCATGAGATTTGGGGAATTCCAAGAGGGTGGACAAGGGAGGGGGCCGGCCAAGGGTAGAGGGAATTAGGGTTATGTTGGGTCTAGTGTTTGGGTTATGGAAAGGCCATTAAATTTGAATTTAATTTTAGATTTAATTAAATGGGGAGGGATTAGAATTTGAAATTCAATTTCAAATTCAAATAAGGGTTAATGGATCAATAGGCAAGAGGGGGGATGTGGCCAATAATGGGGGCGGCGGCATGTAGAGAGGAGGAGAAGATTGGGGAGGGATTTATGAGCTTCCTAATTTACTATTCTAAAATAGGGATGAAGGAATTAAATAAAATTTAATTTAAAATTAAATTGAATCAAATATAGGAACTTTCCTAATTTAGCGTTCTTAATTTGGAAAGTATTTGAAATTCAAATTGAATTTCAAATTTAATTGAATCTTTACCCCATATTAATTTTGCTAGTTTAGGAAGGTATTAATGATGATTGAAATCATCATCAAGGGACAAGGAAGAGGTGGCCAGTGGTGGGGGGAAGGGGAGTGAGTTGGCCTAGTGTGAAGGGGAAGAATGACGACAAACCGTGAGTTCCAGAACCCACCGGCGGCTGACGGGTTGATGTAGAACGGGTAGAAGGAGAAGTAGTGGCAAGAACGAGCTCCAAGCACCCTCCCAAAAAGTTGAATTAAATCCTTAAGGGAATCTGAAAATGCTTCAGATTTTATTGTCTTTTCTCTCAGAAATCTGAGTGGGATTTCCTGCACATGCTTGGGATTAGAGAACTCAACATTGAGGAGAGGTCCAGCCGTGAATAAGAATAGAAGGCTGAGTGGAATTGCACTTCTCAGTGTGGGGGAGTTACTCCTTAGCAGCAAACATGTCACTTCTTGGTGAAGGATGGCTGAGGGGAGTTGACGGGAAAGAGCAGCTGACGGGATTGAGAGGGTGCGGGCAGCTGAGAGGGGAATTTAGTATCAAAATTTCGGCTGGCAAGAGAAATTAGATGGGATTTTCTTTATTTCCTTAAACAGGGATGGGAATTAGGAAGTAATTAAGTAATGTAAGCCAAGGGGATGGGGGCCGGCTGTATACCAAGGGAAAGAGGGTTTTAATGCATTTAATTGAGATTATTCAATTGGGGATGGAGTTTAGAAAAAAAAAATTTAAAACCTATTTGGATTTGAAATTCAAATAAAATTCATTTAGTAACTTTCCAAAAAAATGAATGATAAATTAGGAAAGAATTCAAATTTCAAATTAGTGGAATTTGAAAATTTGAAAATCGCTCAAAATTAAATCACCCAAATTAAGTTTGAATTACATCATGAATGAGATTCAATACTTTCCTAAAATAGCTTTCTAATTTAGGAAATCATTTGAAATTCAAAATTCGAATTTCAAAGGATGAAAATAATTTCCTAAAGGGTGACCGGCGGTGGAGGAGCTAATGGGGGAAGGTGACCGGCGGCCAAGAGGGTGGGATCGGGTGAAGGTGGCCGGCGGCTATGGGGAAAATTTTGTGGAGCTTGGTATGGAGGTTTGGCCGAGGGGTTGAGAGGGGAAGAGGAAGAAATATGAAAACGACGACGGGGAGAGATAAGAAGGAAGAAAATAAAACAAAGATAAAACAAAAACTATAAAATAAGAACCGCGAGCCTCGGACTCTTCCGAAGACTGACGGGTGATCCGTTGCCCTTCTCCAAGGGACTTCAAATCACGAGCCCAGACCCATCCTGCGGCTGGTGACATCTTCGATTCCTTCCCATAGGATCTCACTCTCGTTCTCTCCCAAGAAGAACACAAAAGTGGAAAACACAAAATTTTTCATATCAAATTAATCATCCTATAACAATAGCTAAAGGCCGTATATATAGGCCACAACATGAGAAAATAAAAAATTACAAAATTGCCCCTTGGGCTACAACACTCAAATAAATTAACCTAGGGTAAAACAAGAAATAATATAAAATAGAAACTAAAATGCAGAAAATAATTCATAAATGACAACTTAAATTAGAGCCGTCGATTTACGACGCCTCCTGTGATAGATGCGCCAGATCTTCTGGCTGATGTCCGCATCACGGGTGTTGCAAGGACCTCTCTTAGAGTTTCTCCCCTCAAGAACTCACAAAGAGATCAAACAAGAAAAGCTGAAATTTCATTCATCATCATCATCCAAGACCAAGGATCTAATATATAGTACTCATAGAAAAAGAAAATAAAAAGACTAACATGCCCATGGGGCTACGACTCAAGTCAACATACAAGCAAGGGTATAAATGTAAATAAAGGAAATCTGAACTAATACATACAACATATCAAATATATAAACACCTCATTGTAGCCGTCGATCTACGATGCTTCCGACGATAGACATTTCAGAATCTCCTACTGATGTCCTCATCATTTTCTCTCCAAAAAGAAAACTAATCCAAATTCTAAACTTTCATGTTGTTTGTCTTGAACCAAGCTTATCTTCTTTTTCTCCATTATGAACCAATCGAAAGTTAGACTAGATACAATACACCAATCTTTTTGACCATTTTCCAAACTTCACATATATCAAGAAGGGTGAACAAAAAAAAAATGCACAGCATCTAAGATTCAAAAAAAATTTCCAAGTTCATTGTACATATCACATTCAAAAAATTTGTCAAGTTTATTGTACATGTTAAAAAAAGTTGGGCATGATAATAAATCAACCCTAGTATCATGAATCCCCGCTAAACACTTCAAGAAAATTGACACATTCTAAATTAAAGCTCACAAACATGTCTGGATTTAAATTCCCTACAAATAAATTTAGAAAAAAACAAAAATACAAATATGTCATACTCACGGTTATGAATACTAATGCATAAGAAATTAACGTTATTTTTTAAATATTCAGCCAGGCAGAACTTGAGAATAAAGAACATGAAATGGAAATAATAAACAAAAGGTAGTTTAGTCACAAATTACCTTAACCACCGACATTATAGAGAAACTCCTTATTAAAGAAGGCTTCTTTACAATCCTCGTCTCTGGCACCACCTCCTTACACAACTGCTGAGCAATCTCCTTAAGCAGAATCCTCTGTGCCTTATCCGTCCCCATCGTCATGATAACCTGCTTCATTGACTCCCTGTCTGCCTCCAACGCTTGCAGCCTCATATAGAGCTTCTTAACCTCTCCTTCATCCACAGTTCTATTACCCGCATCCCTCCTGCTTAAAAATTCCCTCGCTGCCCTCATATCAGCCCTATCATACATCCCATCCACGTCGTGCACGGCATCAAGAGTGCACACTCGATCGCTTATGTCATCCCTCCCACCGGTACATGCATCAGAGGCGCAATCTGCCATGGATAGTAACTCAGTGCTTCCAAACTCCTGTCGGGATGAAGCAGAACCCAAGCTGTCAATGGAAAGCCGGCGCATAGCCCGCTGTGCCCAGCTGGGTGAATGGCTATTTTCGATTACACCCTTTTCCATGATAATACTAGGCATGCGCTGAATGGGATTACGGGGTTTGTCACCGGCGGCATACTTGAGCTCCGGGTCCACAACATTTGTCCTGAAATCGGCCAATTCACAGCGGAGAGAGGAATAGGCATTGCCGCCGTCCCCAGCGGCTGTTGAGGTGGTTGCAGCGGTGACGGCATTGGAGGAATTGGATTCAATAGTGGCAGGGTCGATGCCAAAGGAGAGGAGACAGTGACGGTAAGCCTGGAGCTCGCAGGACAAGGATTGCACAGCTTCTTCTCGCTTGAAAAGAAGATCTTCAAGGAGAGCAATCTCTTGCTGATCATGAGACATTTTCTCCTCGGATAGGCGCTTGAACTGACGTGCGTCCATCTGGGCCTCTGCTTTATCTCGTTGGAGGCGGAGAATCATCGACATGGCCTCGGATGCGGCAGTGGAAGCTGCAGCCCGCTCCTTCTCGAGCTCGGAACAGAGCACCTGCATGGATTGCTGCTGGTTTGCGAGGGCTTCCCGAAGAGCAGCCGCTTCTATCTCGATCTCGACGCGCGCCACGTCCTCCGGTCGCCCGCACTGAGCGTCCTCCTCCATTTGCTCAAGCTTGCGCTTCAAGGCTCTGGGCAAGGGGGAAGAAGGTTGAGAACCGGAACCGCAGTACGGGCAAGAGCAAGAGCAATTGCATGGCTGAAAATTAACGCCACCGCCACCCCAGCCGCCACCGCTGATCTCCACATCCATAAACGCGGTGGAGGCAGCGACAGAAGCATTCAAGCAAGTATCGGCTCCGTCGGGCTTGATTGTATCTTTCCTACCTCGGCGAAAGCAAGTCGTTAAAGGCAGCTTTCGCCTCTCTCTCTCTCTCTCTCTATGCTGAGACGGAATTAGCGAAAGGAACAATGAACAAGGTAAACAATAGAATGATAACAAAGAGAAATGCCAGCGATATCCGTGGAATCGTAATTCGAAGCTGCATGGAACGAGAGAGGAAGAAGGTAGAGAGGGAGGAGGATTTGAAACCCTAGGAGGTCCTTTTCTTTTCAGTTTTTCATTCTTTAGGGCCTCGCCCTCGCTGTCGCTCGTTGCTGTTTTTCTCTCTCTAACTGAAATTTTCTGCTTTGATTTGCTAATTTAAGAAAATAATAATACGTCGAACAGATGGTGACGACGATGAAAGTGGAGAGAGAAAAGGCGGGTGGATGGAGGGAAATTGTCGAGTGTACGTGGCGCGAACGGCGAAAGCGGATTCAGGCCTTGTTTGATTAGGCTTTTTTTTCTCCGTTTCCATTTCAATACGTAGTATTTACTGTTTGGAATCATAGCTTAACAATAATTTCTTTTTAATAAATATCTTTTTTTTGGCGGTTACAAAATTCTTTTCGTATCTGCTTCTTCGGTCACAAAATGGAGTTTCGGAAGCGAATTATATATTTTTTTAATTAAAGGAAACGAATTATGTCTTTTATAATAAAATTTGAAAAACAAAACTCCTAAACAAATAATTTAAAATTACTTTCAAGTATTAATAAGCACTTTTAAAAATATTAGTCAAACATATCTCATTATTAAAACTCCATTTTATTGAACGGCTTTTTCTCAACCTCCTTTTCAAAAACTCCTTTTTATGTAAGCATAAACCGAATCAAACGAAGCCTCACTTTATTTATTGTTTTATTTTTTTTTTAATTCAAAAGCCAACTTGAATTAAAAATTATAGAAAAAATTATTAAAGTTAATTTTAATGATATAAATCATTATTACACCCTAAAAAATTTAAAAAAAAATGATGGAATCAATTTAATCATTTTAACATGACTAACTTTAGAATATGACAAGTACTTTGATACAAATCTAATTCATATCATTAATTTTGGATGATTAAAAATTCACATATTTATATATGATAAAAATATTAAAATTTAATTAATATTATATATTCTTATATTAACATAAGAAGAGAAAAAATAAATTTTAAAAATTATATGTTTTTAAAGTATTACTGTATTATAAAATGGGAGAAAATAATTGATGTTAAAAAGTTTATATTATAATCATATTTTGATAAGATATTCTCTATGTAATATTTATGTTATTTTAAAGTTAATAATCAAACTCAGAAATATTATTTATTTTGTGTAACTATTGACTATAATCAGTTGATAATAAGTTTTAGCAGCCCTTTTTTTTAATTTGATCTAATAATATTTTATGTTGAAGTATTTATTATTTTTTCAATTATCTAAATATAATTGAATTGTTGAGTGAAAAAATAATTTGAAGCATTAGAAAGAAATTTTGATTTAAATTTTCTTCACTCAACATATTTTGATTCTTTAACAACAGTAACTATCCCAATAGACTCTAAGAAGCTGTTTGATAGCTCCAAATATTTAATTTAAGTAGGATTTAACAAACCCTCTAAATTTGAATTTCAAAAATTCTGATGGGCCTAAATCTTGAAAATTGATTGATAACATTTATGATAAATCATTAAATTTGAATCTTATATGATGTGACTGTTTGGCTATAGAACGGATTTAACAAATAGATTCTTCCTCTCGAGCTAATGCATTTCATAAATTCGGCAAAAATCAAGATTTAAAAACTTCATAATTAAGAACGAAAAGGCGGAATTTTTCATCTACGACAGCTTTCATTTGCCGTGAGTATTGGTTTTGCATTTTTCATCCGTTTGGTTGGATTTCGCTCGAATCCACCTCAAATCAGTCTGCTACCAAACAACCCCTAAATAGATAGATATTTAATAAATGGAATAAGTATTGATATATCACGCAAAAATTATCTTGATCGGGCACGAATCTTGAGGCAAAAGCTAGTTGGAAACTTCAAAAATTATATTTAAAAGCTCCCGGACTCCGATTTCAACGAACTTACAGTCAAACTGAGCGTCTCAAAAATACGAACCCAACGACACCAAGATCAACCCAATCCGAGCCCAAATGAGTTCGAATCAAAGGCTCAAAGTGCTGTTGGAAGGTTCAAACCGCAATTTGAGTTACCAAACGGTCTCCGATTTTGACGAGCTTATACTCGAATCGAACGGCTCGACGAGACGAATCCAACGAGCTCAAGATTACCAAATTCCGATATCATTAAGGCCTTCAAATGCCCAACGAATGGTGCATGATCAAAGGATTCGATATCGGCCGTCCATTCAAAACAATCTCAATTCGCCCCTGATCTCACGCCTATTTACGGGCTATGCCACTCCAGAAAAACTATAAATAGAGCCCTCATTCTACATCAAAGGGGGCTCAAGTGAAGAGAGAGAAGAAGAAGAGGAGAAATGGGAAAAGGAGATTCCTCTCCTCCTCGACCACCGCCGGAGCTCTTCCTGTCGCCTGAAGACGCCGGAAGTCTGCCAAATATTCGGGAGAATGCTAGAATTCTGCCCAACTTCCATGGGATGCTAAAATTCTTCCCAATTTATAAGAGAGTTCCCTCCTGACGCCGAAACTCCGCCCAAGTGAAGCCGGAGTTCTCCTCTGCCACCAAAGACGTCGGACTTCTACCCGACGTCGGATCTTCACTCTTCGCCAAGTTTCTACCCGACGCTGGACTTCTACCGGTTATCGGACTTCGCTGGACGCCTATACGAAGATGCATTTCTTTCCATTGCTGGACTTCTACCTGACGCTGTCCTTCTGATCTTCGTCGTCAGACTACAGTCCTTCCGACCTCCGTCGCCAGCTGACTACGGTTCTCCTGACTTACGTCGCCCGCCGACTACAGTCTTTCCGACATCCGTCGCCTGTTGACTACGGAACTTCTGACTTATGTCGCCCGCCGACTACAGTCTTTTTGACTTCTGTCGCCCGCGGTCCTCCTGACTTATGTCGCACGCCGACTACAGTCCTCCGTCGCCAGCTGACTACGGTCCTCCTGACCTACGTCGCCTGCCGACTGCAGTCCTTCTAACAAAGCGAATACGTCGATAATAGCTCTTTGTATTTACATCATGTAATATACTACATAAGATGTACATCATGCTAAGGCCTTCTCCCAGGGAAGCGCCTCATTTGTAATCGACTACAAATACTAGTGGAATCGTTCAAACTGGGCTAGGCCCCATGGTTTTTCCCCCTTTTCAGGGGTTTTCCACGTAAAAATCTTGGTGTCTCATAAATGTTAGACACTCTCTCCTTATATGATTGCGTGCCGGATTTTCGTACAAATGCTAAGACGATAAACTTTATATTTCTCTACCGCCGAGAATACTCCAATACCTTCAACAGTTTGGCGCCGTCTGTGAGAATGTGGTTCCTGACTGGGGGGCAACTTTTGCTCCAATCTCAAAAGATCACACATAGCATCAATATCATACGAAGCAGATGCAGACTGGGGGGGCAACTTTGACTCAAACCATGGTCAAGTAGATCCTCCAATACCTTCAAAATCAAGTTGATATTTCAGGAATATACGAGCAAATGTAAGGATACTTCAAATCAATTGCAAGCTTTATACAGCCCCTTGTTGGACTTCTACTCATTGGGCAAGGTCTTAACCCCGACCTCAAAAAGACAGTAACGGTCTAAAGATAGACTTTCTTCACTTTTGATTCGGGATATACGTGGCGTTCGCCCCCTCCCAATCAAAGCAAAATCAATCCCATGGGGATTCGATTTGACCTCTTCCACACAGGTTAACGTTGTCGAGCAAAGGCTCCGACATACAACCTCGGAAAGATTTCACATCCTTGGTGGATTCTCTAGATCTCTTCCATACAGGTTAACGTCGTCGAGCAAAGGCTCTGACATACAACCTCGGAAAAGTCTCACATTCTTGGTGAATTCTGCCGACCTCTTCCACACAGGTTAACATCGTCGAGCAAAGGCTCCGACATACAACCTTGGAAAGGTCTCACATCCTTGGTGGATTCTCCCGACCTCTTCCACACAGGTTAACGTCGTCGAGCAAAGGCTTCGACAAACAACCTCAGAAAGGTCTCACATCCTTGGTGGATACTCTCGACCTCTTCCACACAGGTTAACGTCATCAAGCAAAGGCTCCGACATACAACCTCGGAAAGGTCTTACATCCTTGGTGGATTCTCCCGACCTCTTCCACACAGGTTAACGTCGTTGAGCAAAGGCTCCGACATATAACCTTGAAAAGGTCTCACATCCTTGGTGGATTCTCTCGACCTCTTCCACACAGGTTAACGTCGTCGAGCAAAGGCTCCGACATACAACCTTGGAAAGGTCTTACATCCTTGGTGGATTCTCCCGACCTCTTCCACACAGGTTAACGTCGTCGAGCAAAGGCTCCGACATATAACCTTGGAAAGGTCTCACATCCTTGGTGGATTCTCTAGACCTCTTCCACACAGGTTAACGTCATCGAGCAAGGCTCTGACATACAACCTCGGATAGATCTAACGTCCTTGGTGGATTCTCCTGACCTCTTCCACACAGGTTAATGTCATCGAGCAGGGCTCTAATATAAAACCTCGGAAAGGTCTTATATTCTTAGTGGATTCTCCCGACCTCTTCCACACAGGTTAACGTCATCGAGTAGGGCTCTGACATACAACCTCAGAAAGGTCTCATATTCTTGGTGGATTCTCTCGACCTCTTCCATACGGGTTAACGTCGTTGAGAAAAAGCTCTGACATACAACCTCGGATAGGACTTTCAACGAACTTCTACCCGACGTCAGACTTCTTCCTGTCATCGGACTTCTGCTCGTTAGTGGACTCCTACTCGTCGTCGGACTTCTGCTCGTCGACGAACTTTCGTCGGTCTTCTACCCGACGTTGAACTTCTACCCGACGTTGAACTTCTACCCGACGTCGGACTTCTTCATGTCGTCAGACTTCTGCTCGTTAGAAGACTCCTACGCATCGTCGGACTTCTTCTCGTCGTCGGACTTCTGCTCATCGACGAATCTTCGTCGGTCTTCTACCCGACGTTGAACATCTACCCGACGTCGGACTTCTTCCTGTCATCGGACTTCTGCTCGTTAGCGGACTCCTACCCGTCGTCGGACTTCTACTCGTCGACGAACTTTCGTCGGTCTTCTATCCGACGTTGAACTTCTACCCAACGTCGGACTTCTTCCTATCATCGGACTTCTGCTCGTAAGCGGACTTGTACTCGTCGTCAGACTCCTGCTCGTCGACGAATTTTCGTCGGTCTTCTACCCGACGTTAAACTTCTACCCGACGTCGGACTTCTGCTCGTCAGCGGACTTCTACCCGACGTCGGACTTCTGCTCGTCAGCGGACTTCTACTCGTCGTCAGACTTCTGCTCGTCAAAGAATTCTCGTCGGTCTTCTACCCGACGTCGGACTTCTACTTGTCAATGGACTTCTACCCGACGTCGGACTTCTCCTCGTCAACGGACTACTACTCATCATCGGCTTCTCGCTCGAATGCTACTTGCAACGCACCCTCGAACTCTCTCCTTTGGCTCCACACTCAATCGTTGAATGCTAATGGACTTCAACTCGATCGTCCATCACCAGCAAACTTTCGCTCAAATGGCATTCAAGTCCCGTAACTCCTGTGCGCGAGGAGGGGCGCTATTTCGAGCAGGGGAAATTTCCCGCTCGCAAATAGCGGAAGCCTCAACCGCCAGAGAGCCGTGGGGGAGGAGAAGAAATCCTGTAACTCCTGCGCGCGAGGAGGGGCGCTAATTTGAGCAGAGGAAATTTCCCGCTCGCAAATAGCGGAAGTCTCAGCCGCCAGAGAGCCGTGGGGGAGGAGAAGAAATCCCGTAACTCCTGCGCGCGAGGAGGGGCGCTAATTCGAGCAGAAAAAAATTTTCCGCTCTCAAATAGCGAAAGCCTCAGCCGCCAGAGAACCAGAGGGAGAAAGAAAGAAAAGGTGCAAGTTTTCTAAAGGCCTAGGGGGCCTATTTATAGGTTTTGAAGAGAATAAGAGGGAGTTATAGACAATTTCAGAATTTTCTATTTTTGGAAAATTTTGCGAATTTTTTTGGATTTTTTGAAATTTTTTAGACCCAAAAATGACAAAAAAATAACTAATTTAACGTTTGTGGGGCCCACATTGGCGGTGCCGCCAACCGGCCGCACCGCTTCGCGCGGCCAACTCACCAATCCGCGGCCAAAAGGCGCGGATTGCGGCCGGCCACGGCTGTCACGACCCGACCCGAGACGAGACGGATCCCGCCCGCGCCGGATCGCGACGGAGCATGCACTAACCAGGATCTAGCTTTGGAATTTGGTTCGGAACTGAATCTTCCAAATAATTAATTCAAACAGACTAACAAACACAGAGCTACTAAAAACATCAAATGCAGCGGAACAAAACATCTATCTGATTTCATTTCCTCAAAATAATCTTCTACAGAACAGTACATGGCTTTCAACAGAAAGAAAGACAGAACAGAAAAGCCATGACTGTACAAAAATCAAAAGGTACAAAACAATACCTAAACTGATCAGACTCTGAACTAATCCTGGACTTCCTTGCCTTTCCCAGAACCTGAAAACCACCAGAAAGCAAGGGTGAGCTCAACAGCTCAGTAAAGCAACAAACCTTCAATCAAAATCCTCAGAAACTCAAAACCAACACGTCAGACAAATCCGTACAAAATCAGAACAGAATCGGACAGATATCAATCAAACGGAACTGTACGGAAACAGAAGTCGTATCGAATCCAAAACAGAACAGATCAGACATATCAAATAACAGAATCAGAATCGTACAGATCATATCAGAACAGAACAAACTCAGCATATATCAGATATCAGATATTTAATTAATAGCTAAATGTGCCCCCGGCACCAGAATAATAGCTGAGTAATTAATAGCTAAGTGTGCCCCTGGCACCAGAACCAATGTGCTTATAGCACCAGAACAGATCAGATGTGCTTCCAGCACCAGAATACATATATAGTGCATATAGCACCTAAACAGATTGTTTCCTCGGATCCGGAACAGAACAAATATCAAAATTTCAGATTGAGCTCATTTCAGATAACCCGTTTCACTAACTGAATCTCATAGGATCCAGGCCCCTTATAACTCCCTTTTCATAGCATATACAGATAGCATATCAATTCAGAGAAAATCCGAACAAATCAGAAATTACTCAAAAATCGGGCAGCACAACGGCAGTATACAGAATTTACACAATTTTCCTGAAAATAACAATTTATCAAATTCGCACAGAATATAGATATCAACATTTCAAAACATTTATTCTACTGCACAGAGAATTTCCAAGTTCACAGAAAAATCCAGTCGACTAAAAACACAGTCGAATCAAAAATACCCGGACGAAAATCTTCAGAAAATAACCAAAATGTGCACACTCGGCACTTCAACATAATACAGAAAGTTGTACGGTAAAAACTAAACCAGTCGGAAATTACGGACGAAAATCACAAACGAAACTTAATTCCGGACAGATAATACCGCCAAAAACGACGGTTCTGAAAATTGAGAAAGTCGGAATGTGCCTTACTTTGCGCACAGCAATTTCCTCAACAGTCTCTTCGGACGAAAACAGCTCGGCGTCGCCCGAAAATCCACTTTTCCACTTTTTCCTTCGTTTTTCTCTCTCCTCAGCTTTTTCTCTCTCTTCAAAATATCTCATTTCTATATATATCCAAACTGATCGTCCTGGACGGTCGAGCTTCGTACCAGACGATCCATGAAGAAAAGAATTTCGTCCAGACGAAAATCCAATATCGTCCCCGGCGAAGGGCTCACTGACTTGATTTCGTCTAGACGATCCAAATTTCGTACAGACGAACCCTACAGCCAAACATGATTTTCTCTGCACAACCTGTACCGATCGTCCTGGACGATCCAACTTCGTCCAGACGAACCTGGAGCAAAAACTGATATTACAATCTCCCCAACTTAGAAAAATGTCGTCCTCGACATTATCCAGTCCAAACTCAGTCAAAACAAGTAAGGGTACAACCGTCTCATGTCAGACTCCTTCTCCCAAGTGGCTTCCCGTGCAGTACGGTGCTTCCACTGGACTTTAACCATTGGAATCTGTTTACTTCTTAGCTTTCGGACGTCGTACGCCAAAATCAACTCTGGCTCTTCCTTGTACACCAGATTCTCCTGAATCTCAACCTCTTCAGCAGATACCTTCTTCCCAGAGTCGGATACCCACTTCCTCAGAGTGGATACGTGAAACACGTTATGCACATCAGGCATAGAGTCAGAAAGTAATAACTTGTAAGCAGCTTTTCCAATTCTTTCCAAAACTTCAAAAGGTCCAACATACCTTGGACTAAGCTTACTTACCTGACCAAATCTGCTCACACCCTTCATCGGGCTGACTTTGACATACACAAAGTCACCAACCTGAAACTCAACAAACCTGTGCTTCTGATTGTAATACTTCTGCTGACGATCTTGAGCAGCTTTCAATCTTTCTCTTATCAAACTGACCTTCTGAGCAGTCTCATCAGCAAAAGTGGCTCCCAAAGCCTGTCTATCTCCAACCTCCGTCAGAGTCAAAGGAGTACGGCACTTCCTGCCATACAAAGCCTCGTACGGTGCCATACCGATACTGGACTGGAAACTGTTGTTATAAGCAAACTCAATCAGCGGAATATGATCTTCCCAGCTTCCGCTAAAGTCCAGAACACAAAGTCTCAACAGGTCTTCCAGTACCTGAATGGTTCTCTCAGACTGTCCATCGGTCTGAGGATGAAAGGCTGTACTGAAATGCAGTTTCATACCCAAGCCTTGCTGAATGCCTTTCCAAAGTCTGGAAGTAAAACGTCCATCTCGATCAGATACGATCACACGAGGCACACCGTGTAATCTGACTATTTCCTTCACATAAATCTGTGCCAAGCGTTCAACTGAATCCGTCTGTCTGATCGGAAGAAAATGGGCTGACTTTGTCAATCGATCTACAACCACCCAAATGGCATCATGTCCTTGTCGTGATCGAGGAAAACCCATCGCAAAGTCCATCGTTACCTCCTCCCATTTCCACTCAGGGATAGGCAACGACTGCAACAATCCACCTGGTCGCTGATGCTCTGCCTTCACCAACTGACAGGCTTCGCATCTCGACACAAACTCCGCCACATCCTTTTTCATCCCAGGCCACCAGAATAAAAGTTTCATATCAGCGTACATCTTACCACTGCCTGGATGAACAGTGTAGCCTGAATGATGAGATTCATACAGAATCTCCCGCCTCAAATCTCCAAACACAGGTACCCACAACCTGTTCTTACAGAAAATAGCACCAGAATCAGAAATTCGAAGTTCAGGAGTCTTACCAGATCCAATCTGTGCAATCAACTTCGAATAATCAGAATCTGACTTCTGGGCTTCTTGAATCCTTGTCTCCAAAGAAGACTGAATGGTCATCTGAGCCAACTCCAAACTACTGGAGGAAATCACCTCTAACTGCAATTGTTCCATATCACGGATCAGAAAGTCATCACAGGTAAGCTGAATACCTGATAATCCAGAAGACTTTCTGCTCAAAGCATCTGCTACCACATTAGCCTTCCCAGGCTGATACTGAATAGTCAAATCGTAGTCCTTGATCAACTCGAGCCATCTCCTCTGTCTCAGATTCAGATCCTTCTGAGTAAAAATGTACTTCAGGCTCTTATGATCAGTGAAAATCTCACATCTGACGCCATACAGGTAATGACGCCAAATCTTCAAAGCAAAAACTACTGCAGCTAACTCCAAATCATGCGTCGGGTAATTCTTCTCATGTGGTTTCAACTGTCTCGAAGCATAAGCAATTACCTGACCATGCTGCATCAGGACACATCCCAGTCCTTTCAGTGAAGCATCACTGAATACCTGAAAACCTTCCGTTCCTGACGGAAGTGCTAACACTGGAGCTGAAGTCAAACAATCCTTCAATCTCTGAAAACTAGCTTCACACTCCGGTGTCCAAACAAAAGGAACTGACTTCTGAGTCAGTCTCGTCAGAGACGTCGAAATCTGTGAAAATCCTTTCACAAATTTCCTATAATACCCGGCCATGCCTAAGAAACTACGTACCTCAAATACCGTAGTCGGCCTTGGCCAATCTGCAACTGCCTGAATCTTCTGGGGATCTACAGAAATGCCTTCTCCGCTAATCACATGCCCCAGAAAAGAAATGCTCTTCAACCAGAACTCACACTTGGAGAACTTGGCATACAGCTGATGCCTCCTCAAAGTCTCCAACACAATCCTCAAATGTCTGGCATGATCATCCTCAGATGCAGAATATACCAGAATATCGTCAATGAAGACGATCACAAACTGATCCAAATACTCTCTGAATACTCGGTTCATCAGATCCATGAAAATAGCAGGCGCGTTGGTTACCCCAAAAGGCATAACCAAAAACTCGTAGTGCCCGTACCGAGTACTGAAAGCTGTCTTCACCACATCAGCTTCCTTCACCTTCACCTGATAGTATCCGGATCGCAAATCAATCTTCGAAAATACCGAAGATCCGGAAAGCTGATCAAACAAGTCGTCAATCCGAGGCAAAGGATACTTGTTCTTGATCGTGACCTTGTTCAAATCTCTGTAATCGATACACATACGGAGTGTACCGTCCTTCTTCTTCACGAACAGAACAGGTGCTCCCCAGGGCGAAACACTAGGGCGTACAAACCCTCTGTCAACCAACTCCTGAAGCTGAACTTTCAACTCAGAAAGTTCTTTCGGTGCCATCCTGTACGGAGCTTTTGATATAGGAGCTGTACCCGGAAAAACATCGATAGAGAACTCCACATCTCTATCCGGAGGTAAACCAACCAACTCCTCAGGAAAAACATCAGCAAACTCCCGTACCACAGGGATCTCAGAAACAGAACCAACCTCTAGGTTCAGATCCCGCACCGAAGCTAAAAATACCGGACATCCCTTCTTCCACATCCTGCTCACCTCCAACATAGAAACCAGACTGGAGAGAACACCTCGTAATCCCTGAAATACAACTCTCTCTCCAGCCATAAGCAAACTCACTTGCTTCTTCAGACAGTCTATCTGGGCTTCATACTGACTCAGCCAATCCATGCCCAGAATCACATCATATGAAGAAATTGGCAATCGAATCAAACTCGATTTCCACTTCTTGCCAGAAATCTCAATCTCACACAAACAAAACTGTCGAGCAATCAAAGGATTCCCAGCCGGTAAAATCACAGACAAAGAAACCGGAAGTAAAAGAGAATCCAAACGTAAAGCCTCAAAACAGTGCTCGGACAGAAAAGAATGACTCGCTCCGGAGTCAAACAAAATACGACAGGGCTGATCAGAAATGTAAACCGTACCTGTCACAACATCGGGAGCATCTCGAGCCTCCTGCTGACTCAAACTGTAAACTCGGGGCTGAACTGGAACAGGAGCTGAAGCAACAGAACTACTCTGCTCCCTCTGAACAGTAGGTGGTCTCCGTGGTGCAGAACTAGAACCACCACCTCTACCAGCAAATCCCTCAGGGCGTGGAGGAACAGTCCTCGGTCTTCCTGCTGCTGAACCAACAGGTCTGACAAAGCCCTCAGATCGCTGATCAAATCCCATCTGTGGACACTCCGCAATCCGATGTCCTGACTGACCACATCGGAAGCACAGACCAGCCATCCTGTAGCACTGGCCAAAGTGTCGCCGTCCACAGTTCTGGCACACAGGTGCCGAACTGACAGATCCAGAACTCGTCGTACTGGTAACAGTACCAGACGACCCTCCGCTCCTCCTGGAATCTCCAGATCCAGATCCAGAAACGAATCTCCTCTTCCCAGAGGAACCACTGCCAGATGCCTCTCCTCCAAATCTCTTCCTACTCGCAGTCCACCGCTGCTGAGTAGCCAACAGGTCGTTCTCTATCAGACGAGCTCGTTCCACAAGCTCAGAGAAATCGGTGATCCGGAATGGTATCAGGGGCTGCCTCAAAGTATCTCGCAATCCCCTCAGAAATCTGTAACACCTCTCAGCAGAAGTGCTAACCAGCTGCGGAGCGTACCTGGCCAATGCAGTAAACTCAGCCTCGTACTGCATCACCGTCTTGCTCCCCTGAACAAGCCTCAGAAAGTTCTCCTGCATCTGCTGTCGTGCAGAAGGGGGAACAAACCAATCTCTGAATACTTCAGTGAACTCTTCCCAAGTAATCAAAGAGTTCAGTCTGCCCTGAAATCTGGCTGCCTGCTGGCCGTCCCACCAGTGCTCAGCCTCTCCGTCTAACAGAAAAACTGCTAACGGTACCTTCCTGTCTGACGGACACTGCATCCCGTCAAAGGTCTTCTCCACTCGCCTCAGCCACTCCTCAGCAGCTCTGGGCTCAACAGCGCCCTCAAACCTCGGAGGTTTCAACCTCAGAAATAACTGCAAATGTCTGTCCAAATCATCAGATCTGATAGTAGAAGCTCTACTCTGAGTCTCGCTCATCATCTGAGCAACAAGCGAAGCAAACTGTGAAAGCGTATCAGCACCGACCACTGGGGCTGTACTCCCCACTGGTGCTGCCTGATCGGCACTCTGACCATCTGTCATGTCTAGGTCTGGCTGATCCATACAGAAAATCCAGAAAAATCCGGAAAACTATCACAAAAACAACACAATAAAAAGCCGAACAAATCAAAACTACCCCCCAGACAGACTTACTGATCACTTCCTATAGCTCTGTTTCACAAAATTCTCAAATTCCAAAACCATTGCTCTGATACCAAAAAAGCTTGTCACGACCCGACCCGAGACGAGACGGATCCCGCCCGCGCCGGATCGCGACGGAGCATGCACTAACCAGGATCTAGCTTTGGAATTTGGTTCGGAACTGAATCTTCCAAATAATTAATTCAAACAGACTAACAAACACAGAGCTACTAAAAACATCAAATGCAGCGGAACAAAACATCTATCTGATTTCATTTCCTCAAAATAATCTTCTACAGAACAGTACATGGCTTTCAACAGAAAGAAAGACAGAACAGAAAAGCCATGACTGTACAAAAATCAAAAGGTACAAAACAATACCTAAACTGATCAGACTCTGAACTAATCCTGGACTTCCTTGCCTTTCCCAGAACCTGAAAACCACCAGAAAGCAAGGGTGAGCTCAACAGCTCAGTAAAGCAACAAACCTTCAATCAAAATCCTCAGAAACTCAAAACCAACACGTCAGACAAATCCGTACAAAATCAGAACAGAATCGGACAGATATCAATCAAACGGAACTGTACGGAAACAGAAGTCGTATCGAATCCAAAACAGAACAGATCAGACATATCAAATAACAGAATCAGAATCGTACAGATCATATCAGAACAGAACAAACTCAGCATATATCAGATATCAGATATTTAATTAATAGCTAAATGTGCCCCCGGCACCAGAATAATAGCTGAGTAATTAATAGCTAAGTGTGCCCCTGGCACCAGAACCAATGTGCTTATAGCACCAGAACAGATCAGATGTGCTTCCAGCACCAGAATACATATATAGTGCATATAGCACCTAAACAGATTGTTTCCTCGGATCCGGAACAGAACAAATATCAAAATTTCAGATTGAGCTCATTTCAGATAACCCGTTTCACTAACTGAATCTCATAGGATCCAGGCCCCTTATAACTCCCTTTTCATAGCATATACAGATAGCATATCAATTCAGAGAAAATCCGAACAAATCAGAAATTACTCAAAAATCGGGCAGCACAACGGCAGTATACAGAATTTACACAATTTTCCTGAAAATAACAATTTATCAAATTCGCACAGAATATAGATATCAACATTTCAAAACATTTATTCTACTGCACAGAGAATTTCCAAGTTCACAGAAAAATCCAGTCGACTAAAAACACAGTCGAATCAAAAATACCCGGACGAAAATCTTCAGAAAATAACCAAAATGTGCACACTCGGCACTTCAACATAATACAGAAAGTTGTACGGTAAAAACTAAACCAGTCGGAAATTACGGACGAAAATCACAAACGAAACTTAATTCCGGACAGATAATACCGCCAAAAACGACGGTTCTGAAAATTGAGAAAGTCGGAATGTGCCTTACTTTGCGCACAGCAATTTCCTCAACAGTCTCTTCGGACGAAAACAGCTCGGCGTCGCCCGAAAATCCACTTTTCCACTTTTTCCTTCGTTTTTCTCTCTCCTCAGCTTTTTCTCTCTCTTCAAAATATCTCATTTCTATATATATCCAAACTGATCGTCCTGGACGGTCGAGCTTCGTACCAGACGATCCATGAAGAAAAGAATTTCGTCCAGACGAAAATCCAATATCGTCCCCGGCGAAGGGCTCACTGACTTGATTTCGTCCAGACGATCCAAATTTCGTACAGACGAACCCTACAGCCAAACATGATTTTCTCTGCACAACCTGTACCGATCGTCCTGGACGATCCAACTTCGTCCAGACGAACCTGGAGCAAAAACTGATATTACAACGGCAGCCAGCACGGCAGGCCAGGCGCGGCAAGCCTGTAACAGCGCGCGGCCTGATGTGGATCCAGGTGCAGCCTGTGCGGGCGCGGGGTCGGATCCCGACCGCGGAACCTGTTCCGCGCATGGAATAGCGCGCGGTTAAAGACGGCGCGGTCTAGCGCGGTTCCTTCTGCGCCGCGCGGTTCTGCGGGAGCCGCCGCCAGCGAGCGGCGGCGGCCTGCCGGCCGGCCGGCCGTTTCGGCCGCCTACGCGTGTCTGAGCCCGATTTTTGGCCCGGACGACCCGATTCGAACGTTTTTGGGGTCTCCGGACACGTTTTTCGACATTCCAGACTCAATTTCGACACTTTCGGAGCTCAAAGGAGCCTCTACAATCAAGTTTGAGCAAACAATTAATTTTCGGAATGCAATTTTTAGCGTTTTGGTCAATGCAAATTATCGACACACATATTTTCGGACTCTTGTAACTTCGACGTCCGAAAATAGGGGGCAACTAATACATCACGCAAAAATTATCTTGATCGCGCATGAATCTTGAGGCAACAACTAGTTGGAAACTTCAAAAATTAAATTTGAAAGCTCCCAAACTCCGATTTCAACGAACTTACAGTCAAACTGAGCGTCTCGAAAATACGAACCCAACGACACCAAGATCAACCCAATCCGAGCCCAAATGAGTTCGAATCAAAGGCTCAAAGCGCTGTTGGAAGGTTCAAACCGCAATTTGAGTTACTAAACGGTCTCCGATTTTGACGAGCTTATACTCGAATCGAACAGCTCGACGAGACGAATCCAACGAGCCCAAGATTACCAAATTCTGATATCATTAAGGCCTTCAAATGCCCAACAAACGGTGCATGATCAAAGGATTAGATATCGGCCGTCCATTCAAAACACTCTCAATTCGCCCCTGATCTCACGCCTATTTACGGGCTATGCCACTCCAGAAAAACTATAAATAGAGCCCTCATTCTACATCAAAGGGGGGTCAAGTGAAGAGAGAGAAGAAGAAGAGGAGATAGGGGAAAAGGAGATTCCTCACCTCCTCGACCACCGTCAGAGCTCTTCCTGCCGCCTGAAGACGCTGGAACTCTTCCGAATATTTGGGAGAATGACAGAATTCTGCCAAACTTCCATGGGATGCTAAAATTCTTCCCAATTTACAAGAGAGTTCCCTCCTGACGCCGAAACTTCGCCCAAGTGAAGCCGGAGTTCTCCTTTGCCACCAAAAATGTCGGACTTCTACCCGACGTCGGATCTTAACTCTTCGCCAAGTTTCTACCCGACGTCGGACTTCTACCGGTTATCGGACTTCGCTGGACGCCTATGCGAAGATGCATTTCTTTCCATTGCTGGACTTCTACCTGACGCTGTCCTTCTAATCTTCGTCGTCAGACTACAGTCCTTCCGACCTCCGTCGCCAGCCGACTACGGTCCTCCTGACTTACGTCGCCCGCCGACTACAGTCTTTCCGACATTCGTCGCCTGTTGACTACGGACCTTCTGACTTATGTCGCCCGCCGACTACAGTCTTTTCGACCTCCGTCGCCCGCGGTCCTCCTGACTTATGTCGCACGCCGACTACAGTCCTCCGTCGCCAGCTGACTACGGTCCTCCTGACCTACGTCGCCTGCCGACTGCAGTCCTTCTAATAAAGCGAATACGTCGATAGTAGCTCTTTGTATTTACATCATGTAATGTACTCCATAAGATGTACATCATGCTAAGGCCTTCTCCCAGGGAAGGGACTCATTTGTAATCGACTACAAATACTAGTGGAATCGTTCAAACTGGGCTAGACCCTGTGGTTTTTCCCCTTTTCAGGGGTTTTACACGTAAAAATCCTGGTGTCTCATAAATGTTAGACCCTCTCTCCTTATCTGATTGCGTGCCAGATTTTCGTACAAACGCTAAGACGATAAACTTTATATTTCTCTACCGCCGCGAATACTCCTGGACGCAACAAGTATATTTATTTAATGACTAATATTTTATGTTTAAGTGATTTTATTTAATAATAATATAGATTAAAAGGTTTAGGAAATCAAATAAAATGCAGCCTCATTTTGATTGTAATCAAAGCACATTGCCTATGTTTCATTCCATTAAAATATACAAAGCAATTTCCTGAAACACAATCATCACAAATTCATGAATACATAACTACGATAAGCAATCTCAAGCGCTTCCAGGCTCTGTAACCAATCCAAAGCCAAAGGGAAACAAAGGGTCATAATCCTTATCGCCAACGTTCATCGGCAACTGATCTACAGATTTGAACCAGGTTCTCGGAAGTTTCCCAGTAAATCCATAATCTCCAAACAGGACATCAGCTACCCCCTGTCCTTCAGTCCCCGGCAACCAGGCAGCCACCAGGGCGTTTATAACCGGAACATATGGTTTTATCACAACCGGCCTGCCGGAGATAAGGACGACAACACACTTGACGGATTCACAGACGGTCTGGATGGTGCTCGGACCGGGTTCTGGGATCGTCAGGTTCAAGCTGTCACCGTCAGTTTCGGCGTAGGGAGTTTCGCCGACGACGACGATGGCATAGGAGAAATTGTTGCTTTTGAGAAAGGCAGCGTCTGGGTTTTCAGAGTAGATAACTTTGGTTGCAGGGTCAACTGTTGATTTAATGGCTTCTAGTATTGTTGTTCCTGCAACAGAAAAAATAAAAATTAAAAACTTATTTGGGTTTTGGCATAGAATGGGCATTTTTAAGGTCTAAATGAGGATTAATTATTCTTTGCGAACGTCGATTACCGTCCGGATACCAACCAGAATGCGCTATATCGTCCCTTGCTCGGTACTGCTGGCGTGGAGCATTCTGATTGATCTCCGGACGACGTTCAGCATTCGGTCTCCGCACAGAATAATTTCTCCTAAACGAGGGTTATATCATGCTCTTTTTCTAGTTCGGATAATCTGCCCTACACACCAACTGTGATTCTTCCAGTGTCTCCTTGCCATTCTATTGTCCACCCGCCACACTGGTAACCCAAGTTGTCGGCATGGCTTCCAGCAACGAGAATTGTCTGAGCTTTCTTTGGTAAGGGTAGAGTTTGCTCATTTGAAGATTTTCCATTTTTCAGTAGAACGAGTGATTTCCTGACAGCTTCCCTAGCCAATTCCCTGTGCTCCTGTTGAAAGATGAAATGTAATGTGACCAATTAAAGTTGATGAAATTCTTAAGCAAGATGAGAATGAACAGAAAGTTCTGTAACAATAAAGTATTAGTGCAGGAGAAAGATTCGCATACCTTCTTTCCAAGTTGATCAGCAAAGCTAAGATCTGCATAAGGATTATCAAATAGACCAACAGAGAATTTCAAATGAAGAATCCTGCTCACAGCATCATCTATTCTGCTCATAGGGACAATGTTGTTATTGACAAGAGTGGTGAGGTTGCCAATGAACGAATCATAGTCGTAAGGAATTATCACCTGAGCAGCACAGGTCAAAATGAAAAATTGTATAAGATACTAAGGTCTTATGGAATAAAATTGATGAAGCAATCTACTAAAAATGGGTATAAAATCCTATATAGAATAAAATAAAACCTTACTACCAGTTTTACTGATAAAAGAGTTACTGACCATATCAATTCCAGCATTGATACCAGCCTGCACAGAATAGGTGTAGTTTGCATGAGGAGGGCTAGTTATTCTATCAATTCCCTCCCAATCGGAGATAACAACGCCCTGCAAATTTTGAGGAATTTAGCGAAGGAATTTGCATTCAAATATCATTCTCTCGATGTAGTCATGAATTCCTGACCTTAAAATGAAGTTGATTCTTCAGGAAACCAGTGATCAGATCTTGATTGGCATGCATTTTCTCTCCATTCCAGCTCGAGTAAGACACCATTATGGTGGAAACACCCTGAATAATTGAGTTGTAGTAAGCAGGCATGTGGATACTGAACAGTCCACGGCGATCAATAATGGTATTGTTCTCATCAATTCCCTTCTGTGTTCCTCCATCACCAACAAAATGCTTTGCACATGCTGCAACTTTGTCCCTGATAGATTATTTATCATCAGATTATATATCATTTGGCAGTGGGCTACGTGGCAGGCTTTGATTGGGTGGTTCAAACCGCGGCAATGAGCAGTCAATGGCCAATGATTGCGGCATGGCAATCATTGGCCATTAATGCTGAATGGCAGCGGTGGCGGATGCGGTTTCATTAACCACGTCTGCTTCGGTTATTAAATAATTTTCATGTTATCACGACGGGATTTAGCTGCTCAAAGTGAATAAATATTAGCAAAGACAAGAATGGACAAAAGATTTTGAATGAACAAAAAATTGATTAATTGATATGAACTAGGAAAAATAATTAAAAAAACTTGTCCTTTCAGGCGCTAATGGAATCTGTAACTCTTACTTTCCAGTAACATATGGAGTGCCCTTTCTTTGATTTGCAGGGAGATCCCCTTGCAAACCAGGTATTATAGTAGTCATTGCTTGCACAACAGTATGGTCTTCACTATAGCTTTCATAGCACCTACCCCACCTTGGATCTCTGCAAACCTGTAGGAGAGAGAATAATATCAATAATCAGATATTATTTGCCAATATTTGAACAGGCACTAGTTACGCCAAAAATGCAAAAGATAGGTTTTGAATTTAGTTTGGTTAGCCGTATGGCGCTTACCGCAATACATGGAGCGAAAGCATATGGTATGCCTGTTGCTCTAACTTCAAGAGCAGTTGCAGCACCAATTCGCTTCACAAGATCAGGATCCCTACCAGAAAATGAAACCCAAAAAGAAAAAAACAAAGGAAAACAGGATTATTTTGAGATGTGCCCAACAAACCCATACGATAAATAAAATTAATAAAGGGGCTTCCGAGTACATTCTAATGAGAAATTAACTAAAGCAATAGAAAGAAAAAAGCGGGGAAATTAAATTGAGAGTTCTTACCAGGAAAACAGAATCCTATACATAATTTCTTCAAAACGTATTTGACTTCAAGATATGCAAACATCATTTACTTCCTATAAAGTATGGTGCATGTTAAGTGTGTATCCTAATTTCATTAAATATCTTGGATAATATTTGATCTTAATATTTAAAGATTGATGATTACAAACTTAAGATTCATTTTCACTTCATTTTCAAAGATGATAGCTACATGACTCGCATTTTATTTTCCAAGAGGATAACTAACCAAACTCAAGATTTATTTATTAATTTAATTTTTTAACATGGTGTACCAAAATCAAATTTCATTAAATTTAAGTTTGTTGCCAATTCTGTCTATGCACTATATAAATTGATGGTTGCATTATCTTGAAATATCACACAACAAGAAGTAACAAAGATAGGAGCGGAAGAGAGAGGACAGGTGTGTCATCTAAGAAATAAGGATGAAGAAACTTTTTAGGTTATTGCAAGTGGTAAACCCTAAACCTTAAATATGTATGCATGCATGTATGACCATACTTTTACATTTGTATAAACACCAATCTAAAATGATCCTTTCATGCATTAGATCCTTCTTTTCATTTACTACCCTCACTTCACGACCCAAAACAACAAAGTCATTCATTTGTAACTGGAATAATTATAACGGCACAAATAAGAGGCACAATCTACCGCTTGCCCTTCCAATTTCAAGTTTAAAAATACTTGCCTAGTAGCACCAAGGCCTATATTATGAGGGAATATAGTTGCATTGTAGACATTGTTATTTCCATGAACAGCATCAATAGCATATAACATTGGGATCCCCAACCGTGTTGACAAAGCACCATTTTGAATATTATTTATCATGTCTATCCAATCTTTGGCCGATGCCTGAGGAGCAGGGACGCTGCCCCCACCACTTAAAACACTACCTGCAGAACACCGCAGCATAAAAATCATAATTTTATATAATAACATAGCAATGGATCTATAATAAACAGAAAAATCAATCTGTTCATGTTACCTATGAAGTAATCTTTCATGACCTGAGTTGTTGCAACCTTTCTTTCAATCTGTGCCATTTGGCCTATTTTCTCAGCAAGGGTCATCCGGTTCATTAAATCCTTGATTCGAACACCAACAGGTTGTTTAGGATCCTTGTACTTCATATATTCAGCATCTCCAATTGAGATCCAGCACAATAAAAGTATAATTCCGAGAAAGAAAGTATGGGAAGCCGCCATCTTTAGCAGTAAATTAGTTTATCTCCCTATGAAAAGAAGAACCTCTAAAGAAGGTAAGGAGCCTACAGAATGGAGAAAAAGCAGCATTAAGAAGATGAAAATGATTTAACTACTGTACATCCATCAATAAAATAAATTTTTGAGGATTGATAATCTACTAAATCATTGTTGCTAGTTCAAAGAAATTCGGAAAAAGACAGAAAAAAATGGCTGAAAATTCTATCAATGACTACTAATAGATGAGAAAGCTTGTAGTTTAGGTCCTAGATCCTTCAAACAGGGGCGAATCCCCATTGTGCTCAGGTGAGCAATTGCCCCCACTAAAAAAAAAAAAAATGTATTACATGATTCTTTAGGTAATTTGTCCCCCTTCATCTATTTTTTAGTCTTTATTACAACGATTTTTAGGCAATTGCCCCCTCCTAAAAGTTTTAAAATACTATGATATTTAAGTAATTGCCCCCAACATAATTAAACACATCGTGTAGAGGTGTTATTGTTAGAGAACAATGAACCAAATACAAACAAAAATAGTAAAGAGAATTCATCATTTTATTTATTAATTTGAATTCTAAAAATATCCTTACAACCAAAATTTGTTCCCCGCTAGGGGCACTGTCCCCTTGGACCTCCGACATATTAGCGAAGCGTAAGATGATCAATGATATGAACAAATATCAACTTTCCTTTTTTTTTAGAGGTCTTACTTTTGGTAGCTAAAAGATATCTTTAGCGACATTTTTTTTTTTCTCTATTTTTTGTCGCTATTGACCCATTTTCTTGTAGTGAAGGGTCGAACAAAATTCGAAGATACACCAACAGTTACTTATAAGTTCCCCCTCCTGAAAATTAAGGCTGGTTCCGTCCCTGCCTTCAAATTACCTTTACCCCGATGACTTACTCATGGATAGGTTTGAAAAGTGTTGTCGACATTCCTATCTAAAGTATTGAGTAACAAAATGGAAGATAGGAACCATTAATCAATTAAAAAAATGATCTACTTGAGGTAAAAAAAAGGGACAAAATTAGTAGCTACCAAAACTATAAGTCTAGAATGAACAGAATTGCAATCACCATAAAAATTGCAGGCAAACCTAAAACAAGTTAGCTCAAAAGAAATTTAAATGTTCCATATTTTAAGATGGCAGGGACCCTCAAATATACATTTATCACATTAAAAAAAAATGTATAAAGGTTAGATCATTTAAAAAACAAATGCAGAAATTAACTCTAAAAAACTAGTTAGCCAAAAAATGATGAACCTTCTCTTCTGGAAACGATTAAAACAATTAACTCTGAAATCCAAATATCCCCTCACCAGAAGACAAAGATAAAACATAAACCATTGAACTAATCCCACAGAAGAAATTAACATCCGCCTAGGATATAAAAACAACGAAAGGTCGCAGCTTTATAAAAATACGAAAGCAAAACAAATAAATAGAAGTAAATCCAGTAACCAAAAGCATACCAACGACATAAGGCACCCTTCGATCGGTAAAAAACCAAATAATCAGCCAAAACATGTGTTAAAAAAAAATAAAAAAAATAAAATAAAATAAAAAAAACAAAAAAACTAAGACAATCAGTCCACTCAAGTAAATGCCTCTCCATTAAGCCGGAAAAACCACCAATTCCAGCAAATCTTTAAGCATAACCGCAATGTGAGCTTTTCGAGGCGGAGAAGAAGAGAGCCAATAGTGTAAATGCAATTGAAAAAGAAGATAAAGAAGAAGAGCAAAATAAGAGAAACTGCTAACCCTAGTCCCGTAACCCTGCAATCTGGAGCTCGGCGGAGAAGGCGGGAAACGGCCAAGTAACCACTCCTAATGGTGGTTGAGTGCGGAGGGATGAGAACGCATATTTATAAAGAGCGGGCTCCAAATAATTAATTAGGCTAAAATTTTTAGGGAGATTTAGATACATATCATTCTATACTATTTTATTTACGTATTTAGCATCTAAAACTTTAATATTACATACATATCACTCATAGTTCTTTTTTATATCAAATATGAGTAGTAGAAATAAAATATATGAGTGGTAAGAAAGAAATATGAGTGACATATTTGATATTAAAATAATATAGGATGGTATATATGTAATATTAAAATTTTGGATGTTAGATATATAAATATGATATTATAAAGTGGTATGTATGTAAATTTAATGATAAGTAGTTTTTTTTAAGGAGATATTTATCGGCTGCCGCTTCAAAGGTAGTATTTGACGACGTAACTAATTCCTCGGAGAAACCTAATGAGGTTACTCACCGCCATCGGGTCCACACTTGTGTTGCCTCCCTAAAGAGTCAAGGTCGTAGAAGAGTGGATTCGAACATAGGATAAAAGTTTCCAACTATGCTCGCCCACTAAATACCCTAAGCCTCAGTAGATAACTTATTTTACTTGATAATATATATATCAAGTAAAAAATAGTTTTTCGCACAAAAACGTCAGACGTCTCTGCTCGCCGTTGCGTGAAAATGTAAAAAAAAAAAAAAAAAAGTTTTTTCGCACAAAAACGTGACCGTTAATTTGATGTCACGACTCACGAATCGACTTTCCCGCCACGACGACTCGATTCCGTTGTGAACGTTCGTCTCTTTCGTTGTCAATAATGGAATTTGAAATAAATTTTTAAAATCATTAGTTCGACTTTATAAAATTTCCGCATAATATTTGCAACGTGGTATTTCTTTTGAATGATTAGGATAAATTTTATAATTATTTTTTAATAAGTAGCCATAAAAAATTAGCTTTATTTTGGGGCCAAATAAATGTTAAAGGAATTAGGACTCATTGATATAAATAAAATTATTCAATGCATAGTTAATAATAATAATAATAATAAATAACCCCTTAAATTAAAATAAGTTAAAACTCTTAAATATCGAGAAATTTTTTTGTGTTTGCATTTTATTAAAAAAACTTTGACGTTAAATGTACCTTATAAGTTACACAAATACGAAAAAATTGTGATGTTAGACTGCCGGCTTTTTTACTGCTTCTTAAAACAGCATTCTAGTACAAAATTTTAAATTTTTGTACTGAAAAGCAACTTTAAGAATAAATAAGAAAGCCGTCCCAAACGAAGCTTAAGCTATTACAATAAAGCACTCGAAAGTGTAACTCATGAAATGATTTTTTTTTTTTTTTGAGAATTTTAATGAGATGGATTCACATACTCAATTAATCATTCTATCACCATTAATGCAACTTTGAAATCAAACCTTATAAGGCATCATTAAAGGTGATCATTATCATCAGGCCTCATAGTTGGTTATTAGGGCTACTTCATCCATGTCATGCTATATGGCCCATGGGGATGCTGACAATCCAGAGAGATTATTATATGCTCAGTCCAGAGACAGATAATCATTTGGATTTGTAACCGTGAACAGTAAAATCACAATAAAAATACAGACAGTTACTGTTTACCACTGCACTTTTAAGTCACAAAATTGAATGGTTCTCTATTTTCGAACTCCACATGTAATAATCTCTCTGACAATTCTACCCTCAAAATAAAGGTGGTTACACCCTTTGTCCTCTTAAAATATTTTCATAAATAAATTCTGCTTTAAATAAACTCTAATGTATTGAGAAAATAAGAGCTATAAAAATCTCTTTTGACATAAATGTATGATTTTTTAATTAAACACGTAAAAATCATCTGCTTTAAACATATCAAAATAATTTCTTTATTCTAATAAGCCGTGATGATTATGTTTTTCTCTTAGCTCAAATAATAGGCCGACAAAGTGACAAACCTGATTGTTCTGTTTCTCTTTGCTGCTATACTAAGCCATCTAAAATTATTCCTTTCAGCTAATCCCTTTCGCCTGTACTGATTCAAGCAAGAAATCAATTCAATCTCTCAGCTTCTGCTCCCAGCCTTTACAGATAAGCCGACCAGATGAATATCAAATGTCAACAACTAATACATTTTCCAGTTCTGGAGAATGCCAGTCTTCTCTCAAACTCGACCTGTTTCGTGAAAGGCAGGGGCGGGGCGGAATCAATCTTAATTTTTAGGGGGCAAACTTATAATTAAAAGTGCAGAGTTTTTCTTTTTTCATAAATATCCTTACAATCAAAATTTGTTTCGAGTGTGTTGCCTCTCGACCCCTGTTTGTTAATATCATTGGTTATTATAAGCTTCACAGATAGGTCACGGGGTCAAGGGGCAGTTCCCCCGGAACAAATTTTGATTTTTGGATTCTCCTTTCAATTTCTCTTTGTATTTGGTTGATTGTTCCCTAACAATAACATCTCTACACAACATATTTAATTATGTGGGGACAATTGTCTAAAGACCATAATACATCAGGTGGATCTGCCCCTAATGAAAGGAATGAACTTATAGTTTTAAATCATGTGGATTCAACCATAGAAGTCCAACACGTATGATTATGACTTTATTGTTTCTTAAATCAACTTTTTAATACAAAAATTTTAAGTTTTGCACTAAAAAGTTGCTTTAAAAAGCACTCAGAAAGTCTTCCCAAATGAAGCTAATGAGATGCAAACTCGCACTTAATTTGATGAAGCAGATAGCTCATGTCAGCTCTAGCAATGCATCCCCTTTATTTCTTTTCTATGGTATTAGGTAGTTTTTGCCTTTTGTTTGTTATATTCTTTTCATTTTTTTCAGAAGGACTACAACCTGGAAGAGTGATAGCTGATAGCTGTGAGAGGGTGATTAAAGGAGGAGCGCATTTGCCATCTTCTGCTGTTGGTTAGTGTGGATGATAGTGGCCTAAACTGATTTAGAGAGTAGTCGGCCTTTATTGAGGAAGTTGCCGCTTGAAGAAGATGCAATTCTCATTAATCCTTCTACCGAGTTCTCAGTATTTGAATGACTTAGATATCTTTTTAGATAGTTTTCTTATTTATTTCTAAAGCAATTTTTTAGTATAAAATTTATTATAACTAGAATTTTATGTACTAAAAAACTTCTTTAGAAAATAATAAGAAACTGTTCCAAATAAAATCGTAGGCTTCGTTTGGGATGACTTTCTTACTGCTTCTTAAAAGAGCTTTTTAGTAAAAAAATTAAAATATTTGTACTAAAAAGCTGCTTTAAAAAGCAATAAAAAAGCGGCTCCAAATGAAGCCTTAGGCATCGTTTGGGACGGCTTTTTTACTGCTTTCTAAAACGGAGTTTTAGTACAAAAATAAAAAAATTTGTACTAAAACTCCGTTTTAGAAAGCAGTAAAAAAACCGTCCCAAACGAAGCCTTAGGCTTCGTTTGGGACAGCTTTTTTATTGCTTTTTAAAACGGAGTTTTAGTATAAAAATAAAAAAATTTGTACTAAAACTCCGTTTTAGAAAGCAATAAAAAAGCAGTCCCAAACGAACCCTTAGTCTTCCTTTAAGACAGCTTTCTTAGTACTTACTAAAACAGCTTTTTAATTAAAAAATTTCTTCACCTAGGGATGACTCCAATAACCCGACCTTTAAGGAATTCACTTCTCACTATTACATTCAGAGGGTTTCTGTGCCTTGGACCAAATTTGTGAGGCACAAGAAATACTCTTTGAGGTTTTTGGCCTATGCTTGGATGGCGGCTATTGGGAGACTTAAACCTCTGATTTATTTATCAAAAGAAACATTAATATACAGCTGAGTTGCTGTTTTTGCCAACTGATGCCTGAGACTCATAATTATATTCTTTTTGAATGTGACTTCCCCTTACGATGATTTCTTCTCTTTTTCACAACATGGCCGGCTTTCTTTTTAGGCCTAATTTGATGCAAGTTTTTGATTTCCTGGATTGCTCCCCCCACTTGAATTGCTGGGAAAAAAACTTCTATTTTTTGGTCTGCTGCTCGGTTTAGTACGTTAGGAGAGAAAGGAACAATAGGAATTTTTCTGGAAAATGGAAAAGTCCTGAAGCTGTTATTTTTATCATTAAACATGCTATTAGACTCAAAGTTCCAAGTTGGAAGAGATTTGAGCAAATTCGGGTCAGTTTTCCTGATTGTTTTGCTTGGATGGGCAACTTACTTTTTCCCACAATTGGCCGTTTCTGGGGTAATTGGACTTATGCTCGTTTGTTGTCATTTCGGTGATGATGACTTTGTGGTTCTGCTATGGCTGCTGGTTGGAAATACTTGGTTTTATTTCAGTCACGCCTGGATCCCATGGATGGCTTCATGTTATTAGTTTTTGTCTGGTATATAGGCAACTTGGGATATGTTACCTGTTGCAGTGTTGCTTGTTTGTCTTCTGAAGGTGCCGGCTGGTTTTGGTTGGATGTTTTGGATGAACTATGATGAATGCTGGTTCATTCCAGCTTCTATTTTGCTGCTGGTCGTCCCGTTTTGTAGAGCATTCTGAGTCCTCTTTGCTCTCTGAGCTTTGCTCTAAGAGCTTTTCATTTTATGCTTTTGTTTTTCTCTTACATGTTTCTTTTTGTTTATACCTTTTGTGGTAGATGATTTTCTTTATACCTGTAATTTAATTTTCATTTAGTTTAATATACTGGCTTTTGCCCCAAAATTTCTCAAAAAAAGAAATTTTTGTGCAAAAAAGTTGCTTTAGGAAGCGAGAAGAAAACTGTCTCAAATAAAACCTTAGTCGCTGTCACATTCCTCTGGTATTGTAATTACTAACTCTGCCTACTTCAACAACAACATGTCTTTCTTAGAACTCCCCATTTCAACTCATCCCTTGTTAAAAAACAAAGGCCCATTCGGCTCCAGTCTTACTTGTTAGGAGGAAAGATGGGACTTTGGATTTCTGTGTTAATTATTGTGCTCTAAATCATAAAAACATCCCACACAGATTTCCAATTCTATTGATAAAGTGCTCAATGTCAGGGGTGTCAATTCGGGTCAATCCGTCGGGTTCGGGTCGAACCCGACACGACTCGTATATAAACGGGTCAACTAGAACCCGACCCGTTTGCACATTTCAACCCGGATCAAACCCGGCCGGGTTGCCGGGTTGACCCAACCCGACTCGCGACTCGGCAGTGGGCGACGCGATAGGATTCGACAGCGCGGCAGCGGCGACGGCGTGGGTTCGGCGATGGCACGCGGGGCAGCGGGTTCGAGACAATTTTTTTTTTCTTATTTTTTAAATCAGATTTTTTAATAAAAAAATTTTAGCTTAATAAAATTTTGTGTGGGAACAATGCTTCAAAAAATAATAAGAAAATTATTCCAAACGAAAATCTTGATCTTTGAGTAAGCCAACAAAGGGCATTATGAGGCTTTCTTATTTTAGCCACTATTACCAAAAGTTTGTTTGCAATTTGGTAGGCAAATTTTTTAAAAACGAGTTTAATTAACTTTTAATTAAGCAGTTGAATCATAATTAAAATAAAATTTTAAAAATAAAAAAAAATGCAAAAATGATTTTTTTTATTCATATGAAAACACTAAAAAGTATTTAGGTGCAGAATATGCAAAGCATAGCTTTGCATATTCAGCCAAAATTAAGCTTGGTTAATTAGCCTCAGTCCAAATAGCGTCGGCCTAAATTAGGCTCTATTAATTAGCCTACATTATTTACGCAAAATCATTTATAAATAACAGAGCTTAATTAATATGTAAAAAAATTGGGGATATTATGACTTAAAAAAAAAGTTTTTTTTAATAACTTTAAACATTGAATAAATATTCAACTTTTTTACTGTTTCTTAAAGAAGCTTTTTAGTACAACGATTAAAATTTTTGTACTAAAAAGTTGCTTTAAAAAGCAATAAAAAGTTGTCCAAACGAACCCTAAGACTTCGTTTGTGGCAGCTTTCGTACTACCTTATAAAACAGTTTTTTACTATAATTTAAAAAAAAAAATTGTATTAAAAATTGATTTAGAAAACAATAAAAAAACTGACCCAAACGAAACTTAAATATAAAAGCATTGTGGAAGCTTGAATGTGCTCACACATATTCTTGATGGAGCTTGGTTCGGGATCGACAATGGTGAGGTTCAAGCTATCACCAAAAATCTCTGCATAAGAATGCTCACCAATAGCAACAATTGCATAAGAGAAATCAATGCCTTGGATGAAGTATGTTTAAGGGTTCTTAGAATGTACTTATAAAATTCAAAATACCACTTCATACAACATATTGATCATGTCCATCACAGAATATTATTTCAACGTTTAAGTGTTTTATTGATAAGACAATTAAGTGATGATTTGGTGATCATTTTATCATCCAATTATTATCTTGATGTTTTTAAGTATGTTTGAAGTGGTTGATTTGGCTTATTTATGTTTCGTTTGTGACCGTTTTTTTTGTTGATTTCTAAAGCAGCTTTTTAGTATAAAATTTTGTTGAACTAGAAATTTTGATACTAAAAAACTCCTTTAGAAAGCAATAAGAAAACTATCACAAATAAAGCCTTAGTCTCGAATTGGATCAGTTATGCTCTTAATGATTCCGTCTCATTGAGATGTTCAGTTAAACTACAAATCTATTGAAATCGGAGTTCAGATGCGTTGAGATTCATGCTCGATTAAATAAATTTTGGAGGGACGTATCAACCATAAATGTCTATTTTGAATGGTATAATTAATAAGCTTTTTTTTAACAACTATTTAAATTTTGTTTTACAATTTTTTTCTTCTACATTGGATCCGATTATTATCTTGTTAAGGACGATCATCGTTTGGATGAATTATTTTGTGTGGACATCGAACATAAAAACCGTCCAATTTGTCTCTATGAGTACGAAAGCTGTCAAATTTGCTACAAGAAAGGCCACTCGGCTCAATCTTGCTGGCATCAGTCGAATCTCCAATACACTCCGATCCGTCAAGTAGAACCACAAACTGGATGGGACCTGGTTCTTGAACTCAGGTGCATCATCACATCTCACCAACTCGCTCGAAAATCTGTCAATTTCAACTCCCTAAAATGGCTCGGACAACATCACCGTAGGTAATGGCAACTCCGTCAACATCGTTCACGCAGGGGCGGGTATACTCCCGACCCCATTCCATAAGCTGCACTTGTCTCAAATTTTTCATATGCCCTCTCTTAAATTTAACTTGCTATCTATTTCACAACTTACCAAAGACAATGACATTTCAATTACCTTTGATCCCTCTGGTTTTGTTTTAAAAGGACCTGAAGACGCACAACACCATCCTTCACAGACCTTGTAATCGGGGGCTTTACACCATCCCAATCAGCCCCTGCTCGTCTTCACATCAAGCTCTATCTGCGTCCAACTCCTTGCCGCATCCTTGGCACCGTCGTCTTGGACATCCAAACAAGAGAACGCTAGATATGATCTCAAATTGTAATCCTCATCTCAAAATCAATAAACAATCCTCAATTTGTAGTTCTTGTAATTCCTCGAAATGTCACAAACTCATGTTTGAAAGCTCTCAGAACCGTCAGTCATCACCGCTCGCTGTCATCCACTCTGACCTGTGGGGACCAGCTCCCATCATATATTCTCAAGGATATAAATTCTACTTTATATTTGTAGACGATTTTTTCATGCTATACTTGGATGTTTCCAATACGTCACAAATCTGATGTTTTCAATTTTTTTGTTAATTTCAAATATCAAATTGAAAAATATACTTCACGTCAGATAAAAACCTTAAGAAATGATGGCGGCTCCGAATATGTTAATCATGCTTTCAAAAATTATCTCAAGACTCGGGGTATTACGCATCAGTTATCAATCCCATACACTTCGGAACAAAATGACCTGGCCGAAAGGAAACATCGACACATCATTGAAACTAATCGTACCATTCTTCTCACTGCTTCGGCCCCGTATATCTACTGGTTTGATGCGGTTCTCACTTCTATACATCTCATCAACGCGCTTTTATTTGGTTCGGTTGACCGGATGCAAGAAACATCCGGTCGCAGGCAAAAAAACACCTGTATCAAAAAACTCGGTACACCTCGGTACAGACATTTTTTTGCCTACGACCGGATGTTCCTCTGCATCCGGTCGGAGGACATAATAACTGCTCCTCATCAACAGACTTCCTTCTCCTACGACAAACAATCTCTCTCCGTTCGATCTCTTTTACAATTCTAAACCGGACTATAGTCACCTCAAAGTCTTCAGGTGCGAATGTTTTCCTCTTACTCCTCCAAATTCTCGTGACAAACTTCAACCCAAATCTCACTCTTGCATCTTCTTGGATTACTCAGAGACTTACAAGGGATACAAATATCTTAATGCTTCAACTAACAAAATCATTCTGTCCAGACATACTATTTTTAATGAAAATGCTTTTCCTTTCTCAAATATCATATCACCTCCTTCATTCAATTCTGCTGAGACGACTCCTCTTTTTTTAACTCCAACTTCTATTACACCCACGATTCCCACTCCTATGTCTCCTTCCATTCACAAGCAACCAAATGAACACCCGTGCACCACTCAGGCCACACAACCTCATAGCAACAATGAATCTCGTAGCAAAACTACCCCTGATACGCACATTTCTTACAATTTGCATCTACCATGGTTGGAACGTTCAATAGCTAGATGTGGCGATTGCCTTTTTACACGGCAACCTATCAGAAACTGTGTACATGATTCAACCGAAGGGCTTCGAAGACAGAATTCGGCCTGGTCACATATGTAGACTACACAAAGCCTTATATGTCTTGAAACAAGCTCCTAGGCAATGGTATAATACGTTTACATCATTCCTGGTATCTCTTGGCTTCGCTCATAGTAAGGAAAATCCGTCACTATTGATTCTCAGAAAATCAAGTGTTCAAATATACTTACTTATATACGTCAACGACATACTAATCACGGGCACCGACCAAGAGCATCAAAACAATTCTTAACAAGCTCATCTTTGAGTTCGCTATGAAACACTTAGGCGACGCCAGTGAATTTCTTGGAATAAAGATCACGCGTCACCACAACGAATACTTTCTATCCCAAACAAAATATGCATATCAGATACTTCAACAGGCTGAGCTCACACATTACAACTCTCTTGCAAATCCAACTTGTACAAAACTACCCTCTGAATTCAGCACAGAAAAGCCTCTTGCTGATCCCTCTTTTTACCGCCGCATAACGAGATCCCTCCAATATCTCACGCTAGCTCGCCCGAATATTTCCTACAGCGTCAATCTTCTCTCCCAACACATGCATAATCCTCTTCCTCAACATATCTATCTACTCAAGAGGCTACTCCGTTACATCAAAAGTACGTTAGAATTTGGTATACCCATCACCAAAACTAATCTTGTTCTAAAATCCTTTTCAGATGTGGATTGGGCTGGCGATCCACTTACAAGAAGATACACATCAGGCTATTGTTCGTTCTTAGGTGACACGCTTATATCGTGGACAGTCAAGAAACAACACACCGTCGCCAGATCGTTCACAGAATCGGAGTATCGATCATTGGTTGCACTCAACTCGGATATCATTTGGCTCCGACGACTTCTCACCGACTTCGGGATCCAACAAGATTATCCAACCAATCTATACTGTGACAACATGTCTGCCATTGCATTGGCCAACAATCCGATGTTTCACTCTCGCACAAAACATATCGAGATCACTCTCGCACAAAACATATCGAGATCGATAAAAAATTTCTAAGGTATCACATTCAACAAAACAACATCAGTCTTCTCCCCATCAGTGACCAAGTGGCCGATATATTCACTAAATCACTATCCACGCCACGATTTCTTCAACTTCGTACCAAATTGACGGTCATCCAAGACTCATCAATTTACAGGGGCATATTAGAGCAGCACAACACATCTCAACAGAAGTTATAACATTCACTTGTGTATCTGTATGTGCAGCTAAACCTATACCGGTCTAATGTATTCTGCGGCCTTCTCTTCTCCTCTATATAAGAGACCCATTCTCTATTATAAAGATCAATACAAATTACTCTCTTCTATTCTTTATCTTATTTGTCTCTGTTTCTACAGTGAATAATAAAAATGCAGCTCACTGTGCTTTTTATGTTCATGCTGCGGTTGTAATGTTCATAGAGATAAAATGAAATGATTTTTCTCGTCCGATATCTGCACAGAATAATCTCTCCATCATTTGATGGCAAAATATTGTTGCCGGCCAGGTGAATACTCCAAGGAAAACGACAAGTTTGATTTAAATAAATAAAATCTTCATTTGGAGACGTGATGACTTATTTTCTCTAATATAGTTGTTTTTTCCTTCTTTTTTTTTTAATAAAAACTGGTGATTATTTTTTTGGATTCTTGTTATTGGATAATTAGATTATCATATGAAACAATTGCCGGTGATAATTTGCATCATTCAAATTATATTTAATTATAAAGTTATCAATTAAGATTTTTGCTTGAGCAGGTCTAAAACTGAATACATGAAGTAAAATTTTAGTAATAAGAGGTCTAGTGGGGGATTGTGACTTTGGGCGATCAAGTTATTAGAAAGAGTACACATTTAAGATATCTTGAATCTATTGTTCAAAGTGATGGTGAAATAGAAGAGGATATTATTAGTAAAATTCAAATTGGATGGTTGAAGTGAAGGAATATATCGAGCTCTTTGTATAATTGAAAAATAAGACGATGGTGTGATCTGCAATGCTTTAAGGCGCAGAATGTTGGCCGCTAAAAGAGAAGCATAAAATTAAGTGATGTAGATGAGAATGCTTAGGTGGATAAGTGGATTTATACTTAAGAGACAAAATGTGAAATGAGTATATACGTGAAAAAGTTTGAGAAGCTCAAGTGGCAGACAAGATTAGAGAGAGCCGACTTAGATAGTTTGGTCACATAAAACGTCAGTCTTTCGATGACACGATTATGTGAGTATATGTATTAGATCTAGCCTATGTAAAGAAATATAAATGTATACCTAAAAAAATTTGGTTGGAAAGTATTAGAAATTATATTTTCTTATCAAATTTAAATGAGAATTAGACTCTTAATAGGATCTAATGAAGAAAATAAGATTCATATAAGTGACCCCACATAGTGGTAAAGGCTTGATATTGATGTTTATGTTGCATAAAATTATCACTTAAATTTATATTTTTACCATTTAAGCTAGTAATATTACTTATTGAGCTAGGTTTAATCTAGCTACCTAAAAACAAATGGTTTGAGCTTTACAATTTGATACGTCTAAAATAATTTCACTTGATTAACTTGATTTTATATTTGTTTATTTTTTTATTTAAATTCAGAATTATTTGAACTTTGATTTCAATAAAATTGCAATCAAATTGAACGTCTTTACAAGAATAATACAATACCACCAAAATTGATATGATTTGAGTCCAATTAAGCCCCGAAAACCACATAAGTAAAGTTAAATACTCCGGAGCATTGGATGAATGATGACATGATCTTCAAAATTTGCATGCTTATAGTTAAATCGCATGGCTTGACGAGACAAATTCGGTAAGCCTAAGACCACTGCATGTTAATTAAAAATTGTGATTATTTTGAACAAAATATTATTTGTTAATTAATTTTATTAATTTGCACTAGCTTATTTTACTTTTAAATACCTTATTTTTTTGCTCATATGTAGCTTTGGATGTAGCCTTGTATGTTACTAGTTTCTTGTTTTCCTATTATATTTGCAGGTGGGACCTCGGTTGTAAAAGTTATTGCATGCTGAATCTGGACAATATTTTCACTTGTACAAAAGAGAGAAAATCTATGTGACTGTAGGATGAAAAATTAAGTCCAAACTCTGCACTCCGCACCTAATAATCTCTCCTTCGGTTGGGGATCATGCAAATCGAACGAAACAGAAGAGCGAAGCAAGCCGAGCAGAACCATGAGCAAAAGGGTTCTTGCGAACCTGGGACCGAGAAGCAGCGTTAGGCATGCAAAACCAGGGAGATGTAAGGCTTCTTCTTCATAAAACCAAGAGGGGAAAGACTGACAAATAAAGAAGAAGATGCGTGTGTGTATTCTATTGCACGTTTGAAGCTTCTCAAGGCATTTCAACAAATATAAGAAGCCCTGTGGAAGCTTGAATGTAAAACCTGACAAATGAAGATACCCCCACATGTAGAATTATTCCAACAAAAGCACATACAAGCTTTTATTAAAAACAAAAATAGCTTATTCAAGCTCTTATTCATCACAGTTACCACACTTCAAAATTTAACTAAGGCTTCACTTAGAACTGTTTTTTTGCTGCTTCTTAAAGAAGCTTTCTAGCACAAACATTTTAATTTTTGTATTAAAAACCTGTTTTAGGAAGCAGAAAGAAAGCCGTCCCAAACGACGCCTAAACCGCATCTCTCTCCCATTAGGAAACACAACTCAATAACTAGTCTTTACTGGCTCAGTTGTTAGCCCAAAACCAAATGGATATAGAGGGTCATAATGAGCATCACCAACGTTCATTGGTAGCTGATCAACTGACTTGAACCATGTCCTAGGAAGCTTGCCAGTGAACCCATAGTCCCCGAATAAGACATCGGTGACGCCATGACCTTCAGTTCCAGGCAACCAGGCAGCCACAATGGCATCAATCATATTAACATAAGGTTCAATGACAACAGGCCTGCCAGATATGACAACCACCACACACTTAATATGCTCACACACATTCTTGATGGTGCTTGGTCCGGGCTCGGCAATGGTGAGGTTCAAGCTATCACCAAAAGTCTCTGAATAAGAATGCTCACCAATGGCAACAATTGCATAAGAGAAATCATTGCCTTGGATGAAATATGTATCAGGGTTCTCTGAAAAGACAACTTCCGTGCTTGGGTCTACGGTTGTTTTTATAGCATCAAGCAAGGTAGTTCCTATTTCAATGGACAGATTGATGAGAATCTATTAATGTTTGCTTTTAATGAGAATGCAATGATTCATAATGTGCTTCTCTTGGTCATTTCATAAGTTTTAAGCTTCGTTTGGAACGATTTTCTTACTGCTTCTTAAAGCAGCTTTTTAGTACAAAAGCAGCTTTCTAGTACAAAAGCAGCTTTCTAGTACAATTGTACTAAAAAGTTGCTTTAATAAGCAATAAGAAAGCCGTCCCAACAAAGCCTTAGTCTAATCCAATTATATAATGAAAATGCGGATCATATGAAATATGATGATTAAGAGATAAAGAGAGTTTACCAATTGTAAGATTGTTCCCACCTAGTCCTTGCCACTCGATTGTCCAACCTCCACACTGATAACCCAAGTTATCAGCATTGCTACCAGCAACAAGTATTTTCTTTGCCTTCTTAGGGAGTGGTAGGACTGGTTCGTCAGAAGTTTTACCATTTTTTAGCAGAACCAGTGATTTCCTCACAGCTTCTCTTGCTAAATCCCTGTGCTCCTATTGGCAATTAACATATTAGGCCTACTAAACAAAGTCTCTTTCTAAAATTTAAAAGCAGGTGTACTATAAAGTATTTATAGTATTGATATCATATTTACAAACATAAAGAAATTGGCAAACCTGCTTCCCAATTTCATTGGCTAAGCTATAATCTCCATAGGGGTTCTCGAAGAGACCCATTGTGAACTTGACCCGAAGAATCCTCCTAACGGCATCATTGATTCTACTCATTGGAATTACATTTTTATGTACTAGTTCAAGAAAGCTCTCAAAGTAGCGAGGATAGTCATAGGGAATCATTATCTGCAACATTAATAAAGATAAATGAATTTAAATAGTTGTGATGATTAAAAATTGTAAGTTCATTTAAGTTTTGTTTGTGACAACTTTTTTACTGCTTTTTTAAACAGTGTTTTAGTAAAAAATTAAAATAAAAAAGCCATCCCAAACGAAGCCTCAGTGTTATTCACTGCATATATATATAAATTGTGATAGCTTAATATGTTTAGATATGTAAAAATACAATCATATTAGAAAATTTTATTTACCATATCAATGCCTGCTAGAATTCCAGTCTGGAGAGAGAATGTATAATTGATACCAGGAGGCGTTGTAATCCTATCAACACCTTCATAATCCGAAATTATAAAACCCTGTTCATACATATAGATATGTTAATATATCATCTAAATTCATAACAATCTTTGCAAAAAAAGAAACTCGAATATTGATAGTATTTTGGGTGATGAACATTTTGCTATTCACTAACCCTGAAACGGAGCTTATTTTTGAGGAAATCTGTGAGTAAGAAATGATTTGCATGCATTTTTACACCATTCCAACTTGAGTAAGAGACCATCACAGTAGAGACACCTTTGATAATAGCATTGTAATAAGGAGGCATGTGGATGCTAAGTAGCTCATGGAAATTGGTGATTGTGTTATTTTCATTAATGCCCATGTATGTTCCACCATCACCAACATAATGCTTGGCACAAGCAGCAATTTTTGTCCTATTTTTAATCAAATTGAAATATCCATCAAGTGCTGAATGCTATATAAACAAAACTAGTCTGTTGTAATTAAAGCTTTCTTGATTCAAAGATCGACGATCAGATACAAGAGGGTTACTATAGAGAAAGTCTTACTTGCCAGCTACAAAGGGAACTCCTTTGAGAGAATTTTTTGGAATATCTCCTTGCAAGCCTGGGATGATCTCAGTCATCTCTTGGACAACCTTTGGATCTTCACTAAAGCTTTCATAGCAACGACCCCATCTAGGATCTCTACATACCTGAATAAGTTCAAGCAAAATACAGGAAATGAATGTTCAATAAAATAATACACACGGAGTCTCAGAAGAAATATCAGATTTTTTTTTTTTTAATGAATACCGCAATGCATGGAGAAAAAGTATAGGGAATGCCGGTTGCTCTAACTTCAAGAGCCGTTGCAGCACCAATTTTTTTCACTAGGGCTGGATCCCTGGAAAGAAAGACCTACCATTTGAGAACCAAATCTTCAATTTTAAGTGTATACTGTATACTTTTAGTAAGAAAAAATGATACTGATCAGTCTATATGTAGTACTGGAAGATCAAATGATGCATGAGCATGATATGTTAATGAATATTACACTCCTAAGGTTTTATTTGGGATGACTTTCTTACTGCTTCTTAAAACAGCTTTTTAGTATAAAAATTAAAAAGTTACTGTAAGAAGCAGTAAAAAAGCTGTCCCAAACGAAGCCTAAGTTGTAGTCATATGGATGAGTAAATCACTTATGAACTTGAACTTGGGTGAGCAAAGTACAAGTCCTCAAGGAGTACATGAAAATTTCACGCATCAAGTACAAGCACCCCATGCTAGAAACACTTTCAAACAACTGTTTTTAATCAAAAGCATAAGAGTGATAATAAATATATGTAATAGCTAAAACTCTCAACCATTAAAATTTTATCCATTTTGTCCTAATGGCCTCCCGGCTTTATTTTTTGGTGTAACTTCATAGCTAATTACTTTATATGTTACTTAATTCATCTTCCAACCGATATATTACTCTGATACCATTTCTAATAGCACAAACTCCCAATCATTGAGTAATGTCCACTTTGACTCAATGGCCTCACTATTGTCATCGTAGGGTAATATCTCAAAAGTGCTTTTATACGAGCACTATTAATTTTAGAGTTTCTAATAAAATTTTAATTGTTGTATTAAAATATATCACGATATTTAAGAGTTAAACTTTACTCTATTTAAGAGGTTTCACATTTTAAACCTAATAATTGAAGAACCGTGGAGGTAGGAATCAATTATTTTTGTTCTCACATGGGCTTAAATCCATCCCCCCTAATGGTATTATAAGCATAAAGATTCTTAAGGAACCATTTCATCTTTCTAGATTCTTTCATCTTATATATTTAGTTTTATTTATTAAGTAAAACATTATATTAAGATAATATAGCCGTACACTCATCATTTTTAAACACAAAAAAGAGAAAACATTTTTAATTTATTTAAATTAATATTGATCCATACAGAATCTGACAACTTCATATAAAAATAACTATTCTGTACACTGCTTTCAAGCATCTAATTAAAATATTTTAAAGGTACTTTGACTATTTTTTTTGTTCTATAAATAAGTTTGTTGAATGATTAAAGCTTCGTTTGAGACAGTTTTATTACTATTTTTAAAAGTAAATTTTTAGTTAAAAAATTTTAATTTTGTATCAACAAAAATTATTTTAAGAAGCAGTAATAAAGTCATTTCATTTAACTATAAAATTATTTTTAATAAGAAATGACCAAAATTCATGGTAGTTTCTAACCTGGTAGCTCCAAGGCCAATATTATGTGGAAATATTGTAGCTTTATAGACTGTGCCGTGGCCATGAACTGCATCAATACCATATATTACTGGAATACCAAGTCTGCTAGAGAGAGCTGCCTTCTGTATCTCATTCACCATATCCACCCAAACTCTTGCAGATGCATTAGGAGCAGGAGCACTGCCCCCTTCACTCAATACACTACCTTCATTAATAAAAAAAAGTATCGAACAAATTTAATTTCCGCACCTGTAATTCATCTCTTCAAGAACTTTGATTCAATTATGTTACCTATAAAATAGTTTTTGACCACTTCAAAAGAGGCATTTTTTCTCTCGATCTGAGCCATTTGGCCAATCTTCTCAGCAAGTGTCATTCTGCTTAAAAGGTCATCTATTCTAACAATCAATGGCTGCTTTGGATCTTTGTACTTGAAATATTCTGCTCCCGCAGCAGCAATCGAACAAGTTAAGAATAGCAGAACAAATACAAATCTTGGGGTGGGATTTGTCTCCATCTTCAGATAATATCAAATCCTGCGCCCATTGACGAAAGGAAATAATGAGATGCAAGGAACATTCCTATTCTAAGAAATCAAAGCACAGAAACAAGTGAAAATAATAAAAGAGAAGAATGCTGAGCTTCTTCATCATGAGCAAACAAGTGAACTAATCAGCTCAAAATAAGATTTTGCAGGAATTGATGAGAAGGGAAGAGAGATCTCACCCGGTTCAGAGAACAGGGAGGGAGAAGGGGTTTGAGGAACTTCTGTGCGAGCTGTGGAACTTAAAACGGGGTAAGGGAGTAGAGAAGATATGTACCGTTGCTGTCTGCTGTTGTCGTGTATCCCACGAAGCATCCTGAGAAGATAGCTGTACGCGGGACCTCTTTTGACCTAATGATTCGGATTATATTAATATTTAATACTAATAATTAGGATTATATTTTATATTATTTTTATTTTAATTTTTTTGTTGTTGTTACTTTAATTTGAAAGAAATACAAAACAGTTTGAGGAAAATCTTTTTTTTTTTTTTAAATATTTAAAAATCACAAATCCTCCCTATTGTGGCATATTGCTCACCTAGTAGCTTAACTTGCGCCGCTCTCTCATATGTACTAGAAAGCTGCTTAAGAAGCAGTTAGAAAGCTATCTTAAACGAAGCATTAGTCAAATATGACAAGTCATTATACCTACCATGCTAGAAAACGCATCTCCATACGTTGGAACAAGTTAAGCTAATGATCTCATTCATTATCTTCATCTTATATATATTATACAAGGCTTTTAAAACTGGATCGGACCGATCAGTTCAACTGATTGAACCTCAAATCAGTTGGCCGTCCGGTTGCAATTCACATTAAAACCGGTTTCACTCAAAACCGGTATTGAACCGCTCGAACCGACGGTTCAATTGCCGAACCGCTAAACTGGTCCCGATTTTCTATAATCGATCAATTCAATTACAATGTCATTCAACATATATCCGACAACTGAGACTAAGGAAGGCGAAGCGATGGAGAAAAAAAAACCATATTTCATTCGGACATATCACGTTCTTCGGTTCTTCCTGTTCAGTTAGTCTTATTCGGTTCTTCCCCTCTTGATGTTCCTAAATGACATTCATATCTAATTCATGCATCTAACTGCCCTATCACTGTTTAATTATCTCACTTGATTATTGATTTAGATTATATATCACACAATATTCACGATTAATTTAATTGTATCAGGCGGTTAAAAGTCTACATGAGTAAACACATTATTAAGGAAGGATTTCATTACTGTTCCATGATGCAGATAATGCCTTGCATGACTTAAACCTCTAAATAGTTTATAAACATAAATGAACAATGGCAGCAAGTGTAAATTAGCTGTTTAGGTACATAATTAAGCATTATCTGCATTTTTTATTACTTATTATGTCAACTTAGTGTGAAAAAATATATTTATATTTTTATGTCAAGTTATGCATCATACATTGAATTCTTAGGGTATTTTTTTGCTGTAAAGACAAATATGGTTAGCAAGATTATGTACATACTTTTCTTAAATTGATTACAATGATTTCTCTTATGTTATAAGCATTGTGGAAGTTTTAAAAGATCTTATTTCTTCTACAAACATAAAGATGCTAAATATATGGTCAAGTCTCAAATGATATAAAATTTCATTTATACAAATTGCTGTTATACATCGAATTGAGATATGCATTCGTTCCCTAATGCAATGTGATAATAAAAAAATTAGCTAATTTGGCCATCCTGTGCGGAAACCAGGAGCTGCGGGATGGTTGGACCACCTCATGTGGGAACCTGGAGCCACAAGGTGTGTCGTTTAAGTTTTGTGGCTTTAAATTGTGTGTTTAAGTTTAATTGTTGAATTTGATATTAAGTTTCATTGATAACTACATTCAATTATATTAATTTTTCTATCTTGCATAATTTGCTCATACCTACTATTTCTACCATGTATGGTTAGCAGTTGATATTATTTGTGGATTTATCAGTTTTAATTTATGTGTATGTGATATTATTTAGTTAACTAAATTAGAATGGAAGCACCCAGTAATTACACTTCAGCTTCCAGTTAAATTGTGCGTGAGAAAGTGAATATTGCTTGGAATTATTTCACTGAAGTTAGAGGAACTGATGGGATGAAACAGTTCAAATATTTACATTGTAGTATTGTATACAATGGAGGAAGAATTAATAGAAAAAAATAACAATCAGTAGGAGTAAAGGGGAATATAACTACTTGTAAAATGTTCGATATCAAATGCAGAAAATTTTGAAATAAATTTCAAGAAAAAAATAAGTACATGAGGAGTTCAATAGTACACCGTTTCCTGTGGATGAAGCTGGAGAGAAGAAGAACTCTTCTTCTCTGCCAAAAATACTATCCTCTGAAACACAAGTATCAGAACTAAATAAAGAAAAAAAGAAAAGCTGCTGACGTTAATACTTTCTTTGCCCCCAGAACAAAACCAAGTTCAATAATTGGAAATAAAGATATTTGTTTTAAGCCCACAATCACAATGAATGAAGTCACATTATTCCGTGTTGGATTAGAAAGCTTTGCAAAATCAATTGTATTGACGACGATGAAAGAAATGCAACATGATAATTTTCTTTTTAATGTCAACATGTTTATATATTTATATAAATATGTGTACTCACTAAGCTCTCTAACTTAAAATATGCAGATGAGTGGTAGAAGATGTTTGAATCAAATGCACAAAACTTGTAGAAAGTAGCTATAAGAATTCTAAGCCAAACATCATCTTCATTAAAACACGAGAGAGAAATTGGAGTGTTCATGGAATAGATCCACTCAAAGAAATGGAATTATTTGAAGCATCAACCACTCAAATATCTTGTATATGTTCATTATAATCTAAATTTAAAGAATATGTATAATTTTATAATATATTATTATTTATGTACAAGTATCAACTTAAATAATATGTACAATCTTAATATAAAGTTATTTCTTCATTTTGAAGATTTTAATTTAAAAAAAAAAGACATTATTATCATGTGGGCTACACTTATGTTGAAAAAAAAAAATAGCTAAATCATCAATTTCTTTTTTGCCACTATTTTTTCACTAGATTCAAAAAAAAATTGTACCAGAAAGTTGTTTTCTATAATAACTTCAAAATTTTATGTTATCTACATCCACTTTACAAAACAATTAAAAAGCTGTCCGAAATAAAACCTAATTGAGATGAATACAATGCATAAATAATTTATAATGCATTTATCTCAAAACAGATTCCATTCAATAGATGCAAAGCCCATCTTTGTTTGTTTTTGAGGACGAGTGCTCGAATTCGGCACATTAAGATTCAAAAATCTTTTTTTGAACCAATGTGGCAATGTGCTATGCATTATAGTGCATGTAAGGCTTCGTTTGGGACGGCTTTTTTCTTGCTTTTTAAAACACTTTTTTAGTACAAATGTTTTTTGAATTTGGTAAAAGCCCAATAACATTAGACTTAGTGGTGGTTCACCCAAATAAAATTCTATTTTTTTTTTTAAAGTTTCGAAGGATACGTTAAATTCTTATTGATTTTATTAACGTTTACTTGGTCAAAAGTTGATTGCAAGTTGGCTTCTTATAGAAAGTTTGAAGCAATTGAGCCTTATCTTATATTGTCACTGCGTTGATTTAATCTATTTTGATTGTGAGGGGAAATAAGAGAACAGAGGATAAGACGAGAAACTCAAATTTTGAGCCATCATGAAAGCGAAGATAATGGTTTGGATCAAACATTGTTTAAGTCATAGGATCTGCTTCGGATAGCTTTCTGACTACTTTATTTTTTAAATATCAATTAAAAGTTCATTTGGTTATTACTGTCTCATTGTTTTTCAGAAAGTTTGACGGTGAAAAATTGCTTTCTAAAACCCCAATAACAAAGTTGCTTTATTCATAGCAATTATATAGCCAATTTAACAAAAAGTTATAGCCACCTCAAACATTTCCTTAGAAAATGGAAGCCGAGTTGATTCTTTAGTTGAAATTGAGTGGTTTATACTTTTTGTGTCTCGCATGAATTTTAGTCGGAATTTTATTGAGGTGCATAATTCAAAAGTGAGTGACTCCAATAATGTCCTTATATGATTGAGTGGAACTCTTAATGCACAAAATCATGTGAAATTGTAAAGCTTCTATTTGAGAGAGTGATGTCCTTTTTAAAGGACCCTCACGTGAGGATGAATTATTATGTGCACATGTCGAATGTCGTCCAGAGTCTAATAAAAATGCGTCATGCACCCCCCTACTTGGTACCACGGCTGGGTACTGCTCGGTACTGGATGACGTGGTTGCACCTGATTTGTCTCTGGACGATAAGTTATGTTCGGTGTCCGCACAGAATAATCTCTCCACGTGAGAGATGAGATTGCTGAGATATGAGATTTTGGGTTTAATTCCACATTGGTATGGTTAAAAATAATATTTATGAAAAAATTTGAAGTAGCTAGCTCTTATTTATAAACTTAATTTTTTAGGCTTAAAACATATTTGACTACTAATATATCACTAATGTACGCAACTAAAGTTTTGTTTGAGATGTCTTTTTTAATGCTTTCTAAAACAGTTTTTAAGTACAAAAATCTATTAAACTAAAAAAAAGTTATAATAGAAAGCTGCTTCAGAAAGTAGTAGGACTTATATTTTCTTATTAAATTTAAATGAGAATTAGACACTTAATAGGACATAATGAAGAAAAAAAGATTCATACAAGTGACCCCACATAGTGGGATAAAGGCTTGATGTTGATGTCTATGTTGCTTAAAATTTTCACTTAAATTTATATTTTTATCATTTAAGCTAGTAATATTACTTATTGAGCTAGGTTTGATCTATAGCTACCTAAAAACAAATGGTTTGAGCTCTACAATTTGATACGTCTAAAAACATTTCATTTGATTAACATGATGTACTATTATTTTATTTTTTATTAAAATTTAAATTATTTGAACTTGGATTTCAATAAAATTACAGTCGAATTGAACGTCTTGATAAGAATAATCCAACACCACAAAAAATGATGTGATTTGAGTTCAATTGAGGGAAAAGACTTGCAAATAAAGAAGAATGTGTGTGTATATTCTATTGCACGTTTGAAGCTTCTCAAGGCATTTCAACAAATATAAAAAGCCCTGTGGAAGCTTGAAAGTAAAACCTGACAAATGAAGATACCCCCTACATGTATAACTATTCCAACGAAAGCACATACAAGCTCTTATTAAAAACAAAAATAGCTTATTCAAGCTCCTATTCATCACAGTTACCCCATCTCTCCCATTAGGAAATATAGAACATCAAGAACATAAAGTAGATGGAGATACAAAGAATGAATAAAGCTGATCTTTTATTCCCTTTATTATTACTGTATACAGAGTCCTATATATAGAGTACCTCAGGTAGTAGATACACATGTAGAGAGATTATAGGAGACCAGATATACATTAGACAATGTGGTATTAAATAGTTTAATATAATGTGCTGATAACCCCCCTCAAACTGAGGGATATTTAGTGATAGTCAGTTTAGATCGCAACATCTTGAATCGAGAAGTTGATAGCGGTTTGGTGGGAATATCGACAGTTTGATCAGTTGTGCTGATCGGAAGGAGACGAATGTAGTTGTTTTGAATATGATCCCGTACGAAGCGATGGTCTATTTCAATGTGTTCAGTCCTTGCGTGAAAAACGGGATTGTGGGTAAGTGTTATTGCCAACGTGTTATCACAAAAAAAGATCCGTTGGATGATCATGCAGAATGCGAAAGTTGGTTAGAAGTCATTTGAGTCAGAGAGTATCTACAGTGGCAGCTACAAGTGCTCTATACTCAGATTCCGTTGATGATCGTGCTACCGTAGTTTGCTTCTTGACAGCCCATGAGATAAGAGTGTCGCCTAAGAATGTGCAATACTCGGATGTAGACTTTATTGTAGTTGGATCTCCAACTCAATCCGCATCCGAGTAGGTTCTGAGACGAAGCGCATATTTGATAATAGGTAGACCGAAATCTATGGTTCCTTTGATGTTGCGAAGAAGGAGTTTGAGAAGGCAGATGTGATGTGGAGAAGGATCGTGCATATGCTGCAATAGAATGTTGACCGCATATGCAATGTCAGGACGAGTGAGAGTGAGATATTGTACGGACCCCATTATCCTTCTGTATAGGTTTGGTTCAGATAACAGAGGATCTGCTTCAACCGTGGTAGGTGGTTTTGTACATGTTGGATTTGTCAGAGGATTACAATTTGTTAGATTAGCTTGCTGAAGAATTGAAGATGCAAAGGAGCATTGTGATAAAAAAATACTTATCCGGTAGAGACTGATCTTGATTCCAAGGAAGTGATTGGCTAACCGAGATGCTTCATGGTGAAGTTAGACTGCAGCTTGTGAAGAAGATCCGCAATGGCAGAGGTATTGTTGCCAGTTAGAAGAATGTCGTCGACGTAGACTAGTAAATAAATTTGAGTCTGATTTTGATTGAACATGAGAAGTAACGGGTCCGCTTTACTTTACTGAAAACCTATTTTGAGAAGGTAGTTGGTGAATGTCATATACCACTGACGTGGAGCTTGTTTAAGGTCGTAGACGACTTTACAAAGAAGACAGACGTGATATGGATATGAAGTGTTCTCGAATCCTTTGGGTTGGCGCATGTAAACCGTTTCGGTATGTTGTCCGTGAAGGAAAGCATTTGTGACGTCCAGTTGTTGGACGGGCCAACCGTGAAACAGAGCAATGGTGAATAGTACTCTAATTGTGGGAAGCTTTGCCACCGGGCTGAAGGTCTATCCATAGTCTAAACCATATTCTTGCTTGTTACCTTGAGTAACAAGTCGTGCCTCGAACCGTGCAATTGAGCCATCTAAGTTAAATTTCTTACGAAAGGTCCACTTGCATCCCAGAATAGATGCGGTTGGTGGAGGAGAGACAAGACACCAAGTGCCTTATTTTTGGAGAGCAAGAAATTCAGCCATTGCCTGTCACCATTCGAAACATTTGTTTGCTTCCGTATAAGTAGTGGGATCAATTGTCGAAGATGTCTTGGAATCTATATGAAGTAGATTGAACCGACGAGAAGGCTTTAGCGAGTCGGTTTGCAGCCTCGTTATCATAGGGTGTTTGGTGGGTGGAGAGACATGCTGAGAGGTGGATGTAGCTGGATGATTATTGTCATTGGATACGTTGTCGCGGGGTAAAGAGACAGGAATATTGCATGTAAAAATTAGAGGCTTGAGGAGCAAGGTTTGATTGAGAGAGGAGTTGGTCGAATTTAGAAGCCTTGGAGGCGTGTAGGAGAAGAGATGGTGGTAACTCAGTTGCTGATGGTATTGATGTAGTCACAGCCTGTTTGAACGGAAAATATGTTTCGAGGAATTGAACGTGACAGAAGATGAAAATTTTATTTGTCTCCCTGTTCATGCTTGTATAGCCTTTGTATGTGTCGGAGTATCCCATCAACACAGAAGAGGTAGATTTCAGTTGGAATTTGGTACGCGTATGACGGGACAGGAGGGGAAAGCATTCACACCCAAAAGTCCTAAGATGCGAATACAAAGGTTTTGTGTTGAAGAGAAGTTGAAATGGTGATATATTGTTGGTAGTGGTTGAGGGCATCTGATTAATTAGATAGATGGCTATGGATGCTACATTGGGCCAATATGAATGAGGAATGAATGCCGTTTGAAGAAGAGTACAAGTGTATCCAGAATATGACTATGCTTGTGTTCTGCGATGCCGTTTTGTTCAGGCGTGTACGGACAAGATGTTTGATGATGGATGCCCCTGGTTTGAAGAAAGTCGTTGAGCTGCTGATTGATGTATTCTAAACCGCCATTAGTACGAAGTACTTTGAACTTATGATTAGTCTGGTTCTTAAATAATGTGGTAAAGTTAATAAAGACATTGATAACATCATATTTACTCATAATAGGAAATAACCAGGTAAAGCGGGAAAAATCATCAACGAAAATAACATAGTATCTAAATCCCTGATGGGAGGTAACCAGAGCTGGTCCCCACACATCTGAGTGAATTAGTTCAAGAGGATTATATTTTCTAGTTAAAGAATTTTCAAACAACAGTTTGTGACCCTTACACGACATACACGAAACACAAATGGAAAAAGAATGTGGTATATGCAATGTGGGATTGTTGCTAGCAATGAGTTGAAGAACCCGTTGGTGCGGGTGTCCTAAGCAATTGTGCCAAGTTGTTGACGAAGTTTGAGCAGCAGAGAAAGCAGAAGTAGTTGCGGCAAAAGTATTAGATGAAATCTGGTATAGGCCGTCTTTACATGGACCTTTGAGCAGTATTTGATTTGTCGTCAGATCCTTAAAAATAAAACACGTTGGATTAAAAGTGACAGAGCTATGATTGTCTTTAACAATATTTGAAATAGAAATAAGATTGTGTGAAATAGCGGGAATGTGCAGTAAATGAGAGATACTAAGCTTACGAGACGGGGTAGGAAGGATACCCGTGCTCGAATGTGCAATGGGAATGGACCTTCCGTCCCCTATGATTACACTGTAGGAGCCTTGGTAAGTGTTTGGATGAGCGAGATTCTTGACACCGTTGGTCATATGAGAGGATGCCCCGAAGTCGAGATACCAATCGGTGGAAGTGTTGACCTGCTATGTAATAAAAAAATCAAAATAAAAATCACTTACCTCTCTGCCGATGCACGTCGCTCCCCACGTTGGCGCCATACCTCGCACGACTCGACGTCGTTTCTTCGCACGACTCGACGTCGTTTCTTCGCACCTGAGATCGGTGAAAGGTGGAGATGGCAAAGTTGACAACAACTCCCCTACGAATACTCCTACGAGCTCGTAGTGGCTACAACCGGTGTCCTTCCTACATATACTGTTGGAATCTCCTACGACAGTTCCTACAAACGCCTGTTAATTGAGATGGCGATACGGGAGACCAATGATGTAGGACCCACTTCTACAAACAAATGCAGCCCGACAAAACCCACCTGAGATTGGTGAAAGGTGGTTTCAATACAAAAGCAAGGGTTCTCTTACGAATACTACTAGAAGGTCGTAGCGGATACAACCAATCTCCAGCAAATGAATACTTGTGGATAACAACAGTGTGTTGCAAGTACAATGAACCACTGTGGGCACAAGTATAAATATCTCCTACGACAATTTCTACAACTGTCTGTTGACTGAGAAGGCAATACTGGAGATCAGCAATCAAAGACCCGTCCTCTATAAACAAATCCAGACATCAAACCACCTGAGATTGGTGAGAGGTGGGCACAATACCGATGTCAATGGGTCTCCTACAAATACCTTCAGGAGGTCGTAGTGAGTATAACAGTCCCCTGCAAATGACTATAAATAACTTGTGGGTAACAACAGTGCGTACATCGTAAGTATGACGAACCACTGTGGACACAAGTACATATATCACCTACGACAGCGGTGATCAAAATCTATAAGTACACTGAGTACAACGACAACCCGATGTACGAAAAAGTCTACTACACTAAAGATCTTGAAAGGAGATATTCTTAAAGCAAAGTGACAATAAGTGGACTTCAAAGTCCAAAAGAAAGAATCCTTCCCTGGTGAATGAGAAAGGGGGAGTCAATATCAAGTCCAATCCTACAACATTCATATTTGGCCCTTAAGGCCTTCAATAAAGAAAGTTCAGGAACAAAGGCATGAAGCCTACAGAACCCGATCCTCCTATACGGATCAGTAGGAGTCGACAGGGTTCGAACTATCAAATAGATACATGGTTGTAGCGACCAGTGTATTTGTTTAAATACATTCTTTTTAGGCCTTCAATGCCTAAAATCAAGAAAATTCATAAACAAAGGCACGAAGCCTACGAGAAACCCGATCCTCGAGCAAAAGCTTGATCGAGTTGACAAGGTTCAATCAACAAATGGAAATGACCCCAAAACACCCCGATGATGGCCGTGTTGATTGCTTATTTCAACCGGAGGGGTACACAAAATATTTCAAAATGCCCTCAAACTTCTACAAAATCCAAATATTTTTCAAGTGACCTGGAGGTCACCCCGATGATGGCCGTGTTGAATGATGATCTCAACCGGAGGGGTTAATTTCAGGCATTCTCAAATGCCTCCCAAAAAGTCCAATCAAAATCCAAAGCTCCACAAATCCCAAAGCTCCACAAATCCCAAAGCCCAGATATTTAAAATATGAAATTAATCCACCAATCGCTCAAAGCAAAATCCATCCACCCTCCGCAACAGTTTGCCGAGGTGGACAAATTCAAATTTACTTCAGCTCACAAAAGAGCTAAAATGCCTAGTCGAAAATATCACTAGGATCCATTCTCAAACAATCTCCTGCCAGTAAGGACGTGGTACGTGTCCTCTAACCGGCGGTCTGCCGCTAAATGGCCACCGCAGGATAAACGGTTATGACGACCCGGGGCCCTCTAAACCGCGTGGTTTCGCCGCCAAATGGCACCACGATATCTCGGTTATGGCCAGAGCCAATACGCTCCTTACTGACATAAAATCCTTGAGATATGAATCAATAGGATATGATTGATAGGGCACAAAGCCCTCTGTCAGCTAAGGTGGATTCAAATTTGTCCCCTTAGACAAACATTCAACCCCGGTCTACAAGGTTCCCTTGGACAAAGCAACCCATGGCTGCCGACAAGGATCCTTCTGTCAGGTTGGGTCGACTACCTCCTCTGACTAAGTAGACCAGGGACCACGATGGCCCGGGACGATGGAACCATGGGATCTTGATCGGGCTCATCATCCATTCCCCCACCATCCGCTTTAAGTACAAGATGGTGAAAATTTTTATTTTAAATATCAAACCTTTCAAATTCCAAACCTTTCAAACATTTCAAATCCAGACCTATTGCTGTTACTATATGCCAGATAACACGTATTTCTATACGTATCTGATCGATGACTAGCCTTAATCGAAAGTTCTCTCTCGTGATCGGGAGGGGTAATTAACTATAGGGGCTTGCGCCTATAGGAAACCAGAACTCAGATCATAAAGTCCTCGCAAAATGAGGGCGAAATCTCTGGGTAGTGTCTTATCTACAAACCCATCTACCTTCCAAAATTTACCCCGGAACTTAGTTCGTTAAAACTCCCTCGCCGAAAGAGAAAAGCGCGGCGGGGAGGCCGGGGCCGAATTTTCGGAGCCCACAGGAAGGAATATCGGAGGTGGAAAGAAGAGCGTTATTCATCTTGGATGGGTTTGCCGATGGTGTGTAATTTGCGTTCAGTCGATGCCAGCAAATGTCAGTCGTATGGCCTTTCTTTGTGCAGATTTGGCAAGTGGGAATAGAGTTCTGCACATATCTGATGTTTGGGTTGGAATTCTATGACTATCTTCCTCGATTGTGTCCCCCGCGGCCTCTGGACATGTATAACACGGTTTGGGAGTCCATCGTGTGTGTGTGTGTGTATTGGGGGGGGGGGGGACGGGGTGCCTCTACATTGAGATGGATTTCTTCACTAATGAGAAGGGCATAAAGATTGACTAGGCTAATTGGCGTGAACATTGTCTGAATCGATGTCTTGAATGATTGATAGGATGGTGGAAGTCCGTTTCAGATGTAAAGGATGATGTCCTCAGTGTCTACCGTTGAGCCAGCGGGTGTGATTTGATTGACGAGCTTTTTAATCTCCGTGAGGTATTGCATCATGGAAAGATTCTTCATCGAAACGTGTTATGCAGCTCGTTTTTGAGCTAAATTACCTTGGAACGGTTGGCGGCTTGAAATCGGGTTTCAAGAACCTTCTATATCTCATGGGTGGACTCAAGATGCAAGATATATGGAAGCACCGATGATGAGATTGTGGTGCAAAGCGCCGCCGCGAGATTCTGATGGGTGATGCAGCAGTTTTTTGATGCAGGAGCTGGACAGGTTGTGCCATCTTCTTGAAGAATCTGGGAGGAGGGAGAGGATGCCGAGGGTTCAAGAAAATGTGCAAAGTCGTTTGCTCGAAGAAGCTTGAGGATTTGATTTGTAATATCTCGTTCCCTTACTGTTCCTCTCAGATTTGGATTTTCCTCCCAGAATCGGCCAGGACGAAGTTTGGATCGTCCAGGCCGATCAGTGCATTGAAAACAGCTGATTTCTGGAGCAAATTCTGGACAGAATCGTCCAGGACGATATTGAGATCGTCCAGGACGATCTACACTGTTCCTAAAATCGTCCTGATCATCGCCCTGGAGTATCGGCCAGGACGACCAGAATTGGTCTGATCGTCCAGGCCGATCGAGACGATCGGCCAGGCCGATCAGTGTATGATATAAGGAAATGAGCTCGTTTTGAGGAGAGAGAAAAATCAAAATTAAAATCAGAAATATCTGAGGAGAGAGAAAGAGAAAAGGAAAAAGAGAGAAGCTGGTTTTCGGAGACCACGGAGCGCTTTTCGACCGACGCTGCTGTTGGGAAAAGTGAAGATCTCGTGGTAAGGACTCCGAACCCTGTTTCTGTTTTCAAAGATGTTGTGTTTTGACCGAGTTGGGATTTGTTTTGTGTTTTCGTAGTCGACTTTTCGACATGATTTTGATTTGACACAACTTCCACCGCACAACTTCTGATATGTTATAGATATGATTATTGCACACGATTTGACTGTATTCTACGAAGATTTTACCGGTCGGAATTGATTCTACGTGATTTTAATCGAATAGAAAATAATCGGGACTTGATTTGATTTGGTTTCTATAGAATAATAGTCTTGTATTGGTATTATTGATATTCTACTGTAATTTGGAAGAATTTGGATATTGTATCTTTTTGCATGATTTTTGTGTAAATTTGACCGACTACCGTTACGCTGCCCGATTTTCGTACGATTCCTGAATTGTATGAAATTGATAGATTGAATTGATATGCATATGATTATTGATATGATTGCTTTAATATTGACTACTGATACTGATCGCAAGTGGAACCTGGTTGAACATTAGTTGGAGATTGATATTGATACCTGTACAGGATGGTGGGCCGACGGGCTTTCCTTTAAACATTGATTATTGATTATTGAAGGGAGATATAAGGAGTTTATTGATATGCCGACGGGCGAAAAGAGTGACGACTCTTATTGATTGAACCAATGTATTATCTACAACAGCAATATGGATTCTACAACAGCAACATGACCAGTAGATTGTACTTGTTCAGTATATAGTATTGAATTGCATGTTTACTGTATTGCTTTATAGATTCATTGTTTTATAGATTCCTGCTTTATCGACTTTGATTGGATTTACTAGATCGTACGATTGCATTGATTTCACTGATTGATTTCTGTGCATCGACATTGAGTATTGATATAGAAATGGATGAATATAGATACTGCATTGATAGCATGGACATCGTACTACTGCTTATAGAATTATTGATTTCTGCCTTTAGATTCATTGTATTTCCGCCGTATCGTTTTTCTCTACTGATTCTATTGATTTGATCGTATCAATTTGATTGACGACGTTGATTGATTTAGTTGATTATCGAATTGCCTGCTGCTGCATTGACTGGTTTTATTGACTACTGATTTGATTTCCGCTGCATAGACTCATTGACCATTGACTGAATCAGATTGATAGATTGACATGCATATTGATTGTATTGTCGTGCTTTGATTTCAGTTATAGGTATTAGGTGACCTGCTGGGCTTTGTAAAGCTCATTATACGTGGTTGATATTTTTCAGGTCAGGGCTCGGGAGCAGGAGATAGGATTTGATCCAGATTTACAGGTGTTAGTTCTTTTGATCGACAGATGATTCTTTTGTACTCAGGACATGATAGCTTTTCTACTTGTATTGATAGTGTAGTTCCTGAGTATTGTATATGATGTTTTGAGATATGAATCGACTTGAATATAGATGTTTTAAATTTTATAGATGTTTGATAGATCGCTTACTGAAGGTTTATAGATAACTCTGGTAAATTGTTTGGCTATTGATCGACATTCTTTCCGAGTTAGATCTTGGGGCGTGACAAGTTGGTATCAGAGCAGTGTTATTGGAAGAATGGATTGTTACCAGAGTTGTAGGTTTGGATTGAGAGATGAGGTAGATTGGGTAGCTTTAAGAGATTCATTGGCATACATCATTGCATATGTGTATTATTGTTTTGAAATGTGCAGGTGAAAAGATATGGATCCTCCAGCAGAATCTAGTGTACCGAATGAACAACACAGCGCAGCTCCAGTGCCTTCAGAGAGTATGATGCAGTTAGCTACTGCGATTGCACATGTTATGGGGGATGCCCAGAGCAAGATGAGTGGGAGCAAAGAGGAAGAAGTTGACAGACACTTGCAGATGTTCCACAAGCTGAAGCCTCCGTTGTTTAAAGGGGCTGTAGGACCACAGGCTGCTGAGGATTGGATAATGAGGATAGAAAAGATTTTTGATAGTATGCAGTGTCCGGGGAATAGAAAAGTACCATTGGCAGTATTCATGTTGGAGAGTGAGGCGGAGAGATGGTGGATTGGACAGCAGAGAGAGAAATTTCAGGGGAAGACCAATGCTGAGATCACCTGGGATGAGTTCACTGCAGTATTCAGGATGTGGTTTGTACCACCGTCAGCTCAGCGACAGATGCAGGAAGCTTTCATGAGATTGGAGCAAGGCCGCAAGTCAGTGATGCAGTACGAGGCCGAGTTTACTGCACTTGCGAGGTACGCTGCTCACTTGATCCCTACTGCCGAAGACAAATGTTATAGATTTCTGCGCGGATTGAACAGAGAGCTGAGGCAACCACTAGTACCTTTCCGGATCCATGAGTTTTCTGAGCTAGTGGAGAGGGCCCGATTGATAGAGATTGAGCTGGCGACACCAGTATCGAGGTACGAGGATACCAGGAGGAGAAGAGATGAGGTACGACGAGATGATTCCAGAGATAGAGAGAAGAGAAGCAGGTATGAGGGTTCGAAGGGATCTGCATCGGGATCTGCGTCACGATCAGTATCGATAGTATCATCTGGTGGTTCTGGCACTTGCGTTCACTGTGGTAGACGACATGCAGGTCAGTGCTACCTATTGACGGGTCAGTGTTTTCACTGTGGACAGCAAGGACACAGAGCAGCAGATTGTCCTCAGAAAGGACTGGGTGGAAGGACTGGTTCTGGCACGGGTACAGGACAGCAGAGGACTGTTGGCTCGAGGGCCTACAGTGAGAGATCAGGGAACCGGATGGATGATAGAACTGTCAGGGATCAGAGGGAGACAGTTGCGCCACGACCTCCTGCACTTCCTCCAGTGGTGCCACGCATTTACAGTCTACAGAGTTTACAGCATCAGGATCAGCAACGACCAGAAGGTTCTACTGGTAAGATTGATTTGACTAACCGATTGATATTGACATATGAACATTGCATATTGACATTTGATTGATTGCATTGTGTGTTCTGTATGGATTTCGACGAGTTTTGATTTGGATTTGGATTTTGATCGAATCGTTTTGCATTGTCTGTTTTTGCTTCGTACCTGTAGGGAAATGTCGGGACGACATTTTTCTAAGGTGGGGAGATTGTAATATCTCGTTCCCTTACTGTTCCTCTCAGATTTGGATTTTCCTCCCAGAATCGGCCAGGACGAAGTTTGGATCGTCCAGGCCGATCAGTGCATTGAAAACAGCTGATTTCTGGAGCAAATTCTGGACAGAATCGTCCAGGACGATATTGAGATCGTCCAGGACGATCTGCACTGTTCCTAAAATCGTCCTGATCATCGCCCTGGAGTATCGGCCAGGACGACCAGAATTGGTCTGATCGTCCAGGCCGATCGAGACGATCGGCCAGGCCGATCAGTGTATGATATAAGGAAATGAGCTCGTTTTGAGGAGAGAGAAAAATCAAAATTAAAATCAGAAATATCTGAGGAGAGAGAAAGAGAAAAGGAAAAAGAGAGAAGCTGGTTTTCGGAGACCACGGAGCGCTTTTCGACCGACGCTGCTGTTGGGAAAAGTGAAGATCTCGTGGTAAGGACTCCGAACCCTGTTTCTGTTTTCAAAGATGTTGTGTTTTGACCGAGTTGGGATTTGTTTTGTGTTTTCGTAGTCGACTTTTCGACATGATTTTGATTTGACACAACTTCCACCGCACAACTTCTGATATGTTATATAGATATGATTATTGCACACGATTTGACTGTATTCTACGAAGATTTTACCGGTCGGAATTGATTCTACGTGATTTTAATCGAATAGAAAATAATCGGGACTTGATTTGATTTGGTTTCTATAGAATAATAGTCTTGTATTGGTATTATTGATATTCTACTGTAATTTGGAAGAATTTGGATATTGTATCTTTTTGCAGGATTTTTGTGTAAATTTGACCGACTACCGTTACGCTGCCCGATTTTCGTACGATTCCTGAATTGTATGAAATTGATAGATTGAATTGATATGCATATGATTATTGATATGATTGCTTTAATATTGACTACTGATACTGATCGCAAGTGGAACCTGGTTGAACATTGGTTGGAGATTGATATTGATACATGTACAGGATGGTGGGCCGACGGGCTTTCCTTTAAACATTGATTATTGATTATTGAAGGAAGATATAAGGAGTTTATTGATATGCCGACGGGCGAAAAGAGTGACGACTCTTATTGATTGAACCAATGTATTATCTACAACAGCAATATGGATTCTACAACAGCAACATGACCAGTAGATTGTACTTGTTCAGTATATAGTATTGAATTGCATGTTTACTGTATTGCTTTATAGATTCATTGTTTTATAGATTCCTGCTTTATCGACTTTGATTGGATTTACTAGATCGTACGATTGCATTGATTTCACTGATTGATTTCTGTGCATCGACATTGAGTATTGATATAGAAATGGATGAATATAGATACTGCATTGATAGCATGGACATCGTACTACTGCTTATAGAATTATTGATTTCTGCCTTTAGATTCATTGTATTTCCGCCGTATCGTTTTTCTCTACTGATTCTATTGATTTGATCGTATCGATTTGATTGACGACGTTGATTGATTTAGTTGATTATCGAATTGCCTGCTGCTGCATTGACTGGTTTTATTGATTACTGATTTGATTTCCGCTGCATAGACTCATTGACCATTGACTGAATCAGATTGATAGATTGACATGCATATTGATTGTATTGCCGTGCTTTGATTTCAGTTATAGGTATTAGGTGACCTGCTGGGCTTTGTAAAGCTCATTATACGTGGTTGATATTTTTCAGGTCAGGGCTCGGGAGCAGGAGATAGGATTTGATCCAGATTTACAGGTGTTAGTTCTTTTGATCGACAGATGATTCTTTTGTACTCAGGACAGGATAGCTTTTCTACTTGTATTGATAGTGTAGTTCCTGAGTATTGTATATGATGTTTTGAGATATGAATCGACTTGAATATAGATGTTTTAAATTTTATAGATGTTTGATAGATCGCTTACTGAAGGTTTATAGATAACTCTGGTAAATTGTTTGGCTATTGATCGACATTCTTTCCGAGTTAGATCTTGGGGCGTGACATGATTCCTCCAGATCAGATAGTTATCCGTGGATAATTGATTATGAATGAGGGTTTTGAGATTTGAGATAACGAATTTTAAGGACGGAGAGATGGCGGCGGTTTCGGTGTTGGCACCTGAAAGTTCGTCGGCGTGCGATGATGCGGAGACGGAGTTCACCATGGTTTGATCCTCAGGATGGAACCAGCTCCGATACCATGTAGAACATCAAGAATATAAAGTAAATGTAGATACAAAAGAATGAACAAAGCTGACATATTATTACCTTTCTTATTACTGTATACAAAGTCATATATATAGACTACCTCAGGTAGTAGATACCCGCGTAGAGAGATTATAGGAGAGCAGATATACATTAGACAATGTGGTATTAAATATTTTAATATATTGCGCTGATAGGAAACATAGCTCAATAACTCGTCTTTACTGGCTCAGTTGTCAGCCCAAAACCAAATGGATATAGAGGGTCATAATAAGCATCACCAAAGTTCATTGGTAGCTGATCAACTGACTTAAACCATGTCTTAGGAAGCTTGCCAGTGAACCCATAGTCCCCGAATAAGACATCGGTGACGCCGCGACCTTCCGTTCCAGGCAACCAAGCAGCCACAATGGCATCAATCATATTAACATAGGGTTCAATGACCACAGGCCTGCCAGATATGACAACCACCACACACTTAATATGCTCACACACATTCTTGATGGTGCTCGGTCCAGGCTCGGCAATGGTGAGGTTCAAGTTATCACCAAAAGTCTCTGCATAAGAATGCTCACCAATTGCAACAATTGCATAAGAGAAATCATTGCCTTGGATGAAATATGTATCAGGGTTCTCAGAAAAGACAACTTCTGTGCTTGGGTCTACTGTTGCTTTTATAGCATCAAGTAAGGTAGTTCCTGTTTCAATGGACAGTGATCAAAATTTATTAATGTTTACTTTTAATGAGAATGTAATGGTTCATAATGTGCTTCTCTTGGTCTTTTCTTAAGTTTTAGGTTTCGTTTGGGACGGTTTTCGGGCTTTCTTATTTCTTCTTAAAGCAGCTTTCTAGTATAATTTGTACTAAAAAGCTGCTTTAAGAATCAGTAAGAAAGCTATCCCAAACGAAGCCTTAGTCTAATCCAATTTTATAATGAAAATGTGGATCATGTGAAATGTAATGATTAAGACTTCGTTTGGGACGGCTTTTTTATTGCTTCTTAAAGTAGTTTTTTAGTATAAAAATTTTAATTGTTGTACTAAAAAATTATTTTAAAAAAGCATTAAGAAAGCCGTCCCAAACAAAGCCTAAGAGATAAAGAGAGTTCACCAATTGTAAGATTGTTCCCACTAAGTCCTTGCCACTTGATTGTCCAACCTCCACACTGATAACCCAAGTTATCAGCATTGCTACCAGCAACAAGTATTTTCTTTGCCTTCTTAGGGAGTGGTAGTATTGGTTCGCTATAACTTTTGCCATTTTTTAGTAGAACCAGTGATTTCCTCACAGCTTCTCTTGCTAGATCCCTGTGCTCCTGTTGGCAATTAACATATTGGGCCTACTAAACAAGTTCTCTTTCTAAAATATAAAAGCAGGTGTATAAAGTATTTATAGTATTGAAACCATATTTAAAAACATAAAGAAATTGCCAAACCTGCTTCCCAATTTCATTGGCTAAGCTATAATCTCCAAAGGGGTTCTCAAAGAGACCCATTATGAACTTCACCCGAAGAATCCTCCTAACGGCATCATTGATTCTACTCATTGGAATTACATTTTTATGTGCTAGTTCAAGGAAGCTCTCAAAGTAGCGAGGATAGTCATAGGGAATCATTAGCTGCAACATTAATAAAGATAAATGAGTTCAAATAGTTGTGATGATTAAAAATTGTAAGTTCATTTGGGCTTCATTTGGGACGACATCTTTACTGTTTCTTAAAACAGCTTTCTAGTACAAAAAATTAAGTAAAAAAGCCGTCTCAAACGAAGCCTCAGTGTTGTTCACCGCCTATATAAAAATTGTGATAGATTAATATGTTTAGATGTCTTAAAAATGTAAAACAATCATATTAGGAAATTTTAATTACCATATCAATGCCTGCTAGAATTCCAGTCTGGAGAGAGAATGTATAATTGATACCAGGAGGCGTTGTAATCCTATCAACACCTTCATAATCCGAAATTATAAAACCCTGTTCATACATATAGATATGTTAATCTATCATCTAAATTCATAACAATCTTTGCAAAAAAAAAAAAAACTCGAATATTGATAGTATTTTGGGTGATGAACATTTTGCTATTCACTAACCCTGAAACGAAGCTTATTTTTGAGGAAATCTGTGAGTAAGAAATGATTTGCATGCATTTTTACGCCATTCCAACTTGAGTAAGAGACCATCACAGTAGAGACACCTTTGATAATAGCATTGTAATAAGGAGGCATGTGGATGCTAAGTAGCTCATGGAAATTGGCGATTGTGTTATTTTCATTAATGCCCATGTATGTTCCACCATCACCAACATAATGCTTTGCACAAGCAGCAATTTTTGTCCTATTTTTAATCAAATTGAAATATTCATCAAGTGCTGAAAGCTATATAAACCAAACTAGTATGTTGTAATCAAGGCTTCGTTTGAGACGATTTTTTTATCGCTTCTTAAAGGAGTTTTTCAGTACAAAATTTTAATTTTTTGAAAAAAAGTTGCTTTTAGAAATAGTAAGAAAACCGTTCCAAATGAAGCCTAAAGCTTTCCTGATTCAAAGAATCATAGATGTTGTTAATTATGTGTAACTGAGCATGAGAAAGATCGATGATCAGATACATGAGAGTTACTATAGAGAAAGTCTTACTTGCCAGCTACAAAGGGAACTCCTTTGAGAGAATTTTTTGGAATATCTCCTTGTAAGCCTGGGATGATCTCAGTCATCTCTTGGACAAGCTTTGGATCTTCACTAAAGCTTTCATAGCAACGACCCCATCTAGGATCTCTACATACCTGAATAAGTTCAAGCAAAATATAGCAAATGAATGTTCAGTAAAATAATACACGGAGTGTCAAAAAAATATCAGATTTTTTCTTTTGTAATGAATACCGCAATGCTTGGAGAAAAAGCGTAGGTAATTCCGGTTGCTCTAACTTCAAGAGCCGTTGCAGCACCAATTTTTTTCACTAGGGCTGGATCCCTGAAAATAAAGACCTACCATTTGAGAAGTGAGAACCAAAGTACTGGAAGATCCAATGATGCATGGGTATGATATATGTTTATGAATATTACACTACTAAGGCTTCATTTGGGATGACTTTCTTACTGCTTCTAAAAGGAGCTTTTTAGTATAAAAAGCTGCTTTAAGAAGCAGTAAGAAAACCATCCCAAACGAAGCCTGAGTTGTAGTTGTATGAATGAGTAAATCACTTATGAACTTGAGTTGGGTGAGCAAAAGTACAATTCCTCTAGGAGTACATGAAAATTTCACGTATCAAGTTCAAGCACTCCAAGCTAGAAACACTTTCAAACAAATGTTTTTAATAAAAAGTAGAAGAAACATAATAAATATATGTAATAGCTAAAACTTTCAACCATTACAATTTTATCAGTTTTGTCCTAATGGCCTCCCGGCTTTATTTTTTGGTGTAACTTCGTTGTTAATTATCTTGTATATTACTTAATTCATCTTCCAACCGATATATTACTCTGATACCATTTCTAATAGCACAAACTCTCAATCATTGAGTAATGTCCACTTTGGCTCAATGGCCTCACTATTTTGTCCTCCTAAGGTAATATCTGATAAGTGCTTCTATATAGCACTTTTAGGCTTCGTTTGGGACAGCTTTTTTATTGCTTTTTAAAACGGAGTTGTAGTACAAATTTTTTAATTTTTGTATTAAAACTCCGTTTTTAGAAGCAATAAAAATGCCGTCCCAAACGAAGCCTTAGGCTTCATTTGGAACATCATTCTCATTGCTTTCTACAACTGATTTTTAGTACAAAAAATTCTAATTCAATAAAAGTGCTCCTATATGAGAACTTTTAGGCTTAGGCTTTGTTTGGGATGACTTTTTTATTGCTTTTTAAAATGAAGTTTTAGTACAAAAATAAAAAAATTTGTACTAAAACTCCGTTTTAGAAATCAATAAAAAAGCCGTCCCAAACAAAGCCTTAGTTTGGGATAGCTTTTTCATTGCTTTCTAAAACTAATTTTTAGTAAAAAAATTCTAATTCAAGAAAATTTATTAGGAACCATTTCATCTTTCTAGATTCTTTCATCACATTTATTTAGTTTTATTTATTAAGTATAACATTATATTAAGATAATATAGCCTTACACTCATATTATTTTTAAACAAAAAAAAAAGGGAAGAAAACTTTGAGCTAAAAAACGTTAGTGAAAAATATATTTCCTAATTTTTTTTATTGCAACCTAAAAAAAAAGTTGCCATATTTATTTATTGAGATTTATATTCTTATTTTATAAATAGAAAATCTTTTATTTTTTAAAATACTATGTCTATACTGCTAGACAACAAAAAGTTTCTTTGTCTTAAGAGAAAACATTTTTAACTTATTTAAATTAATATTGATCCATACAGAATCGGAGAATTTCAAATAAAAATAACTAATTTGTACATTGCTTTCATGCATCTAATTAAAAATAGTTTGAAGGTACTTTGACTAACTTTTTATACCATAAATGAGTTTAACGAATGATTAAGACTCCGTTTGGGGTGGCTATCTCAATGATTTCTAAAATAATTTTTTAGTGTAAAAATATCGAGTTCAAATTATTATTGTACTAAAAATCTACTATTAACAATAATAAAAAAAACCGTCATAAACAAAGCCTAAGACTTAGTTTGAGAAGGATTTTTTATTGCTTGTTAAATCGGCTTTTCAATACAAAAGTTTTAATTTTTATACTAAAAAATTACTTTAAGAAGCAGTTAGAAAGCTATTCCAAATGAAGTCTAAGGCAGCAGTATCCCATCATGCTTAACTGGGTTGGTGGGCGAGCATAGTTGGGAACCCCATGGGTGAACCCTCCAACCCATATTCAAATCATTTCTAATGCGGTGCAACCCCTGAAGTAGAGAGAAAATAATTATGGATCCTACACTTGTGAGGCTGATTGATGATTGGTTGGGCGAGTTTACGTCGCCAAGATCCTCCTAAGGGGGTGACAGAGAGTAAATACCCCCGTTCAAAAAAAAAAAAAAAAAGTCTGAAGCAATTTTTTAGTAAAAAACTTTTAACAAGAAAATTAGTTTAGAAAACAGTAAAAAAGTTATCCCATTTAAAATATATATATATATACTTTTTAAAATGAGAAATGACCATAATACATGGTAGTTTCTAACCTGGTAGCTCCAAGGCCAATATTATGTGGAAATACTGTAGCTTTATAGACTGTGCCGTGGCCATGAACTGCATCAATACCATATATTACTGGAATACCAAGTCTGGTAGAGAGAGCTGCCTTCTGTATCTCATTCACCATATCCACCCAAACTCTTGCAGATGCATTAGGAGCAGGAGCACTGCCCCCTTCACTCACTACACCACCTTCATTAATAAAAAAAAAGTATCGAACAAATTTAATTTCCACACCTGCAATTCATCTCTTCAAAAACTTTGATTCAATTATGTTACCTATAAAGTAGTTTTTGATTACTTCAAATGAGACATTTTTTCGCTCGATCTGAGCCATTTGACCAATCTTCTCAACAAGTGTCATTCTGCTTAAAAGGTCTTCTATTCTAACATTCAATGGCTGCTTTGGATCTTTGTACTTGAAAAATTCTGCTCCCGCAGCAGCAATCGAACAAGTTAAGAATAGCAGAACAAATACAAATCTTGCGGCGGGAGTTTTCTCCATCTTCAGATAATATAAAACCCTGCGCTCATTGACGGAAGGAAATAATGAGATGCAAGGAACATTCCTATTCTAAGAAATCAAAGCACGGAAACAAGTGAAAATAACAAAAAAGAAGAATGCTGAGCTTTTTCATGAGCTAACAAGTGAACTAATCAGCTCAAAATAAGATTTTGCAGGAATTGCTGAGAAGGGAATAGAGATCTCACCCGGTTCAAAGAACAGGGAGGGAGAAAAGGTTTGAGGAACTTCTGTGCGAGCTGCGGTACTTAAAAAGGGGTTAAGGAGTAGAGAAGATTTGTACGTGGCTGTCTGCTGCTGTCGTGTATCCCACCAAGATAGCTGTACGCGGGACCTCTTTTGACGTAATGATTAGGATTATATTAGTACTAATGTAGGATTATATTTTATGTTGTTTTATATTTAAAACTTTTTGTTGTTGTTACTTCAAATTAAAAGAAATACAAAATAGTCTGAGGGAAATCCTATTTTTTTTAATATTTGAAAATCTTAAATCCTCTCGTTTGTGGCAATTGCCTAAAAACCCTTATAACAAAGACTAAAACATAGATAAGGTGGAATTTTTTAAATGTTTTAAAATACTATGGTCTTAAACATATTGGGTAGATGTGTTATTGTTAAGTCTAACCCCATCAGGAGGCGCTACCCCCTTGGACCCCTGATTTATCTGCCAACATTTACTTATAAGTTTGTCCCTCCTGAAAATTATGACGTGTTTCGCCCATGATCTTCATCTTATATATTATACAAGGCTTTTAAAATCGAACCGGACTAGCCGTTTCAACTAGTTAAACCGCAAACTGGTTAGCCGGCCGGTTAGGTTCACATTAAAATTGGTTTCGCACAAAACTGGTATTGAACAACTAGAACAAGCGGTTCAACCGCTGAACTACTAAACCGGACCCAGTTTTCAATAACCGGTTGATTCAACTTCAATTTCGTTCAGCATATATCCGACGCCTGAGATTAAGAAAGGCGAAGCGATAGAGAAATAAAAAAACCCTAAGTCATTCCGATGTATCACGTTCTTCGGTTCTCCCTGTTCAGTGTGTTTTCTTCGGTTCTTTCCTTATGGACGTCCCTGGATGACAATCAGATTTAATTCATGAGTAAACACATTATCAAGGAAGGATTTCATTTCTGTTCCATGATGTAGATAATGCCTGCATGAGTTAAACCTGTAAATAGTTTATAAACGTAAATGAACAATGGCAGTAAGTGTAAACTAGCTGTTTAGGTACATAATTAAGCATTATCTGCATTTTTTATTACTTATTATGCCAATTAACTTAGTGTGAAAATATTTTTTTATGTCAAGTTATGCATCATACATTGAATTCTTAGGGATTTTTTTGCTGTAAAGACAAATATAGTTAGCAAGATTATGTACATACTTTCTTAACTTGATTACAATGATTTCTTTTATGTTATAAGCATTGTGGAACTTTTAAAAGATCATATTTCTTCTACAAACAAGAAGATGCTAAATATAGGATCAAGTCTCAAATGATATAAAACTCCATCTATACAAACTGCTTCTATACATCGAATTGAGGTATGCATTCCTCTGCCAATGTAATGCGATAATAAAAAATTAGTTGATTTGACCATCCTATGCAGGAATCGGGAGCCACGAGATGGCTGGATCACATCGTGCGGGAACCTGGAGTCGCAAGGTGCGTCGTTTCGATTTTGTGACTTTAAACTGTGTGTTTAAATTTAATTGTTGAATTTGATATTAAGTTTCATTAATAACTACATTCAGTTCTATTAATTTTTCTATATTACATAGTTTGCTAATACATTCTATTTCTACCTTGTATGGTTAAAGTTGGTGAAGTTTCTTTTAATTAACTTGAGATATTATTTGTGGATTTATGGGTTTTAATTTATGTGTATGTGATATTATTTAGTTAATCTAATTAGAATTGAAGCACCCAGCAAACAAACTTCAGCTTCCAGTTATATAGTGCGTGAAAATGTGAATATTGCTTGTAATCATTTCTCTAAAATTAGAGGAGCTGATGGGAAGAAACAGTTCAAATGTTTACATTATGACATTGTATACAAGGAAGGATAAATTAATAGAATGAAATAACATTTAGTATGAGTAAATGAGAATATAACTGCTTGTAAGTTGGTTGCATATGACGTTTGATATCAAATGCATAAAAATTTGAAGAAAATTCAAGAAAAAGATAACAAGCACAGGAGTTGGATAGTACTATGTTTCCTGTGGATGATGAAGTAGAAGAATAAAGATATTTTTCTTCTCTACCTAAAACACAATCCTCTAAAAACATGTATCAGAATTAGGGTAAGGGAAAAAGAATAAGCTGCTGACGTTGATACTTTCTTTGCCCCTAGGACAAATCCAGGTTCAATAATTAGAAATAAAGACATTCGTTCTAAGCTCACAGTTGCAATGAATGAAGTCAGATTATTCTGTGATGGCTTAGAAAGTTTTGGGAAGCCGATTGTACTAACGATGGTGAAAGAAACATAACATGGTAATTCTCTTTTTAATGTCAACATGTGTATATATTTATATAAATATGCATACTCACTAAGCTCTCTAACTTGATTATATGCAGATGAGTGGTGGGAGATGTTTGAATCAAGTGCTTAAAGCTTGCAAAAGTAGCTATAAGAATTCTAATTCAAACATCATCTTCATCAGGATGCGAGAGAAATTAGAGTGTTTTTTAGCAATTTCCCTCAAAGAGACGGAATTATTTCAAACTTAGCAAGCATTCCAACAATCATTCTCCTGGTCAAACCATCGAACCGCTAATCTGTTAAAGAATAAAACTCCTTCTTCTGTTTGATAATAAAATATCATTCTCTGAAAACAAAAATAATATCATATTTTATATTTCGTATTTGTTGATGAAGGTGATTTAGAGAATGAAAGAGATGTAGGCCAATTTTCAAAGGTTTTGAACATTTTGGTGAAGCTTCAACTTATGATAGATTTGATGATGCTTATATAAGATAGAGATAATAAATTCATCTCCATATCATGAGTTTTCTTTTTGTTATTAGTTTGTATAAAGTGTTAAAATCAATGGCTTAAGTGAAATATATTATCTTTCATTCAGTATATTTTTTTATACTAAGGCTTTGTTATATTTATAAATAGGAATATTATTATATTAAAATATAATAAGCTTTCTTATTTTTTTTTTATTATTTAGATCACAATAAAAGATATAGATAATAAATGAGATCATAATTTTTATTTAGTTGGAATAGCTATTATTTTTTTATTGTTTATAAAAAAAATTATACTTGAAAGCTACTTTCTATAATGGCTTAAAGAAATTATTTTCACTACAACAATTTTATAAAGCAGCGAAGAAGTTGTCCCAGTTAAAACTTAAATTTGTTAAATAAAAAAAACACACTACAAATGAAAAAAATGTATAGACTATATATCATACATTACAAACATATATATTTTATTAATTATATGGCAAATACAATTTCAATTATAGATTAATCTACTGCATTTCTAAAAAATTATGTCCAAATGTCATGAGCAAAAAAATGATCTGAATAAGCAATCATTAAGGCTTAGGCTTCGTTTGGGACAGCTTTTTAATGTTTTTTAAAATAATTTTTAAGTTAAAAATTTTCTTGAATTATAAATTTTTGTACAAAAAAACTGTTTTAAAAAGCAATAAGAAAGCTGTCCCAAACAAGAATTAGTTTGGGATAACTTTTTTACTGCAGTGCTTTGATACTGCCACTATAATTTTTGTTTAGCTACTATTTTGCACTCATTTCAAAAAATTTTCAATAGGAAGTTGATTTCAAATCAGATTCAGAACAGATATTATAAAGCTAAAACATTATTTTCTCTACACCAGTTCACAGAACAGATTACCAAATAGTAATAACATATCACATATCAGAAAGCTATCCCAAATTCTGGCCCCTTATGCCTCCCTTCCCTGAAACATTCGTTCCGGCCCCTGTCTCCCTTCCCTGACACTTACAGATAGCTTTCTTTTGTGCTTATTGCTTTGCTTTTCAAACAAAAATTTATGTTCTCTACATCAGCTTAACAAAAAAAATAAAAAAATTGTCTCAAATACAACCTAAATTTTTATTGAGATGAATGCAATACATAAATAATTTGTAATGTATTTATCTTTGATTTTCAAAACAACATCAATTTTCTTTTAGATTCAATCTTTCTACAATAATTTTAAAAATTTATGATGCAAAAAAAATAAAAAAATTGCTCATTTTTATTGAGATGAATGCTTTTTTTGTTTTTTAACAGATTCAATCGATGAGTCATCTTTTTTTGCTCCAGCTCGGCACATTAAGATTTAAAAATCTGTTTTTGAACCAACTATGCATTGGAGCTCATGTAACTCACCTTCATAAAATATTTAATCAGAATATCCAAATATATTTTTTCTCAGCAAAATTGGTAAAAGCCAAGCAGTATTAAACTTATGCTTTGGGACGGCTTTCTTACTGCTTCTTAAAGCGATTTTTTAGTACAAAAAATTTAATTTTTGTTTTAAAAAGCAGCTTTAAGAAGCAGTTAAAAAGCCGTCCCAAACGGAACCTTAGATTTCATTTGGAATGGCTTTTTTACCGCTTCTTATAACAGCTTTTTCGTACTTAAACTTTTGTACTAAAAAATTGTTATAAGAAACATTAGAAAAGCCGTCCCAAACAAAACCTTAGTGGTGATACACCCAAATAAAAGTCTTATTATTATTAAATTTTTTAAAGTTTCGAAGGATACGTTAAATTCTTATTGATTTGTCATTAACGTTTACTTGGCCAAAAGTTGATTGCAAGTTGGCTTCTTAAAGAAAGTTTGAAGCAATTGAGCGTTCTCTCATATTGTCGCTGCGTTGATTTAATCTATTTTGATTGTGAGGGGAAATAAGAGAACAGAGGATAAGACGAGAAACTCAAATTTTGAGCCATCATGAAAAGCAAAGATAATGGTTTGGATCAAACATTTTTTAAGTCAAAGGATCTGCTTCAGATAGCTTTCTGGCTACTTTACTTTTTAGATATCAATTACAATTTCGTTTGATTATTATTTTCTCGCTATTTTTTTAAAAAGTTTTATGGTGAAAAGCTACTTTTTGAAACCCCAATAGTAAAGTTGCTTTATTTATAGTAATTTTTTTTGGGAAAATTTGGGCAGAGCCCGTATATTAAAGAAAAAAGAGGTTACATGTAGTAAAAGGAGGACCTCAAAGCCAAAAAACAAAGGCTGGCCCAAAAATTACAGCAAAAAACATCAAAGAAAGGTATACCAGCTATACCCCCAAAATTACATTCAGTAACAAAACTCAAAAATTGTAAAAAGCCTGGACTCAGTATAACAGATTAATCGTATTAAAGTCAGCAGCGGAATCCTCCTGGCTGCCCGAAGGCCGTCCAAGGAGAGCCTGATAAGGGAACATCATCGTCCAAGGCCAAAAATCCCCTCAGGCAACACAAAAACGAAGGCAGCTCATCGGGACGGTAGAACAACCCGTTACAGCAACTCTTTGAGATTTCCCGCATCTTTCCAATTAGTAATTTTCTCATAAACAGCACTCCTAACATTTAAAGCAACTGTTTTAAAGCATTTAAATGAGGTCCCAAATCTCCTGTCATTCCTCTCTTTCCAAATAAAATATATAGTGCAGCTAGCCATAAGAAGGAAAAAATTCTTCTCAGATTTTTTGGAGGCATAGCAACTATCAATCCATTCAAACAAGTGGAGCACGGTGGGCCTGAGCAGTAAATTTTGTGCAATCGGAATATTATGAATAAGAGTAGAATGCGAGAAAGGGCATTCAAAGAACAAATGCATAGAGGATTCCAGTTGCGAATTGCAAAGGCTACAAACTGGATGCACCAGAATGTTGCGTTTAGACAAAGCATCAGCAGTTTTTAGTGCCCCCATCATAGACATCCAGACGTAAATAGAGAAACGCAAAGCAGCCCCTTTATGCCATATGAGATTAGCCCAAGGACAAATGTCCATATTAGCATAGAAACCATTAACATAATCTCTAAACAAGCCAGCAGCAGAATTTTTCCAGACTAAACATATAGCAGAATCATGAATGTGCAAAGCAGTGATTTTCTGCTTAACAGAATCAGGCATCAAGTGAGGCAAATTCCAGATATTATCAACAATAAACTCCATCAGACTAGTATTAGCAGAAGTACCAGAGAAGAAATGGTGATCATTCCCAAATCCAGCTAGCGTGTCGTTGTTGCACCAGTGGTCCCAATACAAAGAAACAGGAGCAAAAGCCGTAATATTAAAACTAAAGAAGTGTTTTGCCTCACTAGTAGTACAGCAAATAAGTTTCCAAAATTTAGAGGAATAACCATGAGGGGGACGCCAAGGGGAGGTATACCTTTGAAGAAGCCAAGCAGATAAAGGGGATTTGCAGTTATACATTCTAGATATCACAGAACAATTAAAAGCATATTGTAAGGCAGCCAGAGAAGGAATGCCCAAGCCACCGTACAACTTGGGCCGACAAATCTTATCCCACGAAACCATATGCATCTTGTTTTTGCTATCCATATCTCCAAAAAGCAGGAATTTAGAGGAGATTTTCTTAAAAAACCTCAAAACAGTTTTTGGTATGATCGAGCCCCGGATCCAATAAGCAATAGAGTTTTGAATTGTAAATTTCAGAAATTGCAGACGCCCAGCGAAAGAGAGAAGATGAGCACTCCAGCCGGAAAGTTTTTTGGTCAGACTATCCGTTAAAGGCAGAAAATCAGCCACCTTTAGAGTATAGAAAGAGAGGGGAATACCCAAATAAGTGATTTTATGGCTAATACAGTGTATACCTAAAACTTGGCAGATTTCCATTTTGTTCCTTAGATTTTTAGGAAACATCACAGAGCTTTTCTCAAGGTTAATGTGTAATCCAGAGGCGTTACCAAAAGAATTCAGAACATTAGAGAGAATATTGCAGTTATCAGTAGTAGCTTCCCCAAAAATTAAGACATCATCTGCGTACAGAAGGTGAGAAAGTTTGAAAGCATCAAAGCAAATCCCAGAGAAACCGCTCTCATCCAAGAGAGAAGAGAAGGCGTCCATCACAATGCAGAAAAGATAAGGGCTTAGGGGGCAACCTTGCCTTAACCCAGCAGTAGAGGGGAAATAACCCTCAAGGGAGCCATTCACAATAATAGAGAAATTCACATCAGTAATGCAGGCCCTAATCCAATTGGAAACACAACTAGGGAAACCTTTAGTGAGAAGTCTATTAAGTAAGAAATCTCTAGAGACAGTATCAAAAGCTTTACGAATGTCAAGTTTAGCGCAGAAGAAATTATTACCCTTAGAAGTAGAGAAGTGCAAAATCTCTTTAGCAAGAAGAATGTTGTCCGTGGAGACTCTGGATTTAACAAAACCAGCTTGATTGTGCTTGACAATATAAGGCATAATCGGCACAAGCCTATTAGTGATAACCTTTGCAATGATTTTGTAAGTAACATTACATTTATAGTAATTTTACAACCAATTCAACAAAAAGTTATAGCCGCCCCAAACATATCTTTAGTAAATAATAGCATAGTTAATTCTTCAGTTGAAATTGAGTGGTTTATACTATGTGTCTCACATGAATTTTAGTTGGAGTTTTATTACGGTGCATAATTCAAAAGAGAGCGACTCCCATAATGTCTTTATGTGATTGAGCAAAACTCTTTGTGCACGAAATCATGTGAAATTTTAAAGCTTCTATGTGAGAGAGTGAATTCCTATTTGAGATTAATTATTCTATGCAGACGCCGAACGCCATCCGCAAACCAACTAAAATGCGCTATGTCACCTCTTGCTTGGTACCAAGGCTCGACACTGTTGATGTGACACATTCTAGTTGATCTCCAAACGGTGTTCTGCATCTAGTCTCTGCACAGAATAATTTCTCTATATTTGAAGGACCCTCACGTGAGAGAGGAGATTGCCGAGATATGAGATTTTGGGTTTAATTCCACATTGGGATAGTTAAAAATAATATTTATGAACAAGTTTGAAGTATAGCTAGCTATTATTTATAAACTTAATTTTTTAGGCTTAAAATATGTTTTACCACTAATGTACTCAACTAAGATTTTGTTTGGGACGACTTTTTTAATGCTTTCTGAATCAATTTTTAAGTATAAAATTTTCTTAAATTAAAAAAAAATATAATAGAAAGCTGCTTCAGAAAGCAGTAGGAAAGCCGTCCTAAATGAAGCTTAAGTTTAAGATAGATTTTGATCACTATTTTTTTCATTGCTTAATAAAAAATTGTTTAAGTAGTAAGAAAACAATATTAAATGAAGCCTATGTTTTATTAAATGGAGATAAAACACGTTACAAATGATGACATTTGGGTTGACGAAGTGTTTGATGAATTTTCTTGCGTTGGCGCATAGAAATTTCATCCAAAATGACAAAAAATATAGTGCATTTTTTTCCTAATGATTAAATAGAATAACTATTTATTGAAATTGTAGAATAAGGAGTATTCATAAAGAAAACTTTTTAGTACAAATGCACTATATTTTTATACTTTTGGTTGGTAATTAGTGTGTATTAAACTATTAATTATATCACTTAGTTGTTGCAAATACGTAAGTGCTCTTGGCTTGGTCTCAATCGCAGTAAGCTGTGTAAGGGTTCATTATTTGGATATATATATTTTTTTACTTTTTAAAGTAACTTTTAAGTATAAAAATTTTTAGTTGAATATATTTGTGTTAAAAAAAAATTGCTTTTAAAATCAGTAAGAAAGCTGTTCTAAAGGAAGCCTAATGCTTCGTTTGGGATGACTTTCGCACTGCATTTTAAAACATTTTTTTAGTACAAAAAATTTAATTTTTATACTGAAGAGTTATTTCAGTAAGAAAGCCATCCCAAACGAAACCTAAGTCTTTGTTTGTGACAGCTTTCTTACTTCTTTCTAAAATAGCTTTTTAGTACAAACAAGTTACTGTTTAATTAATTTTTATACTAAAAATTTACTTTAGAAAGCAGATTTAAAGCTGCGCAAATAAAGCCTAAAGGTGTAAAATGAGAGAGAATAGGGTAAAAATTTTGAATCTTATCAGTAGTAATAAAAAAGAAACATGTGGGGAATAATATTGTACTTAATATAATCAAAGTACATGAAGAATTGATGTGAACAACCATTATGTTGTTGGTAATCTCAATAAAATGGAATCGAAGAAATACACTATTTAGCAAATGTGAACTAAAGTGTGCTAAGCAATGAAAACTATCATATATGAAGCAAGCATCCCTTAGTTGCAGGTGCCACCATTAGAATCCTTTCTTTTGACGGATAACTCTCATATATGGTAAAGATACCGACAAAAATAGTTATTAGTTTTGTGTGGAATTTGATTGTGTCGATCAATTGGATTATATTGTTGACTCAATTTTCAATTTCGTCGATTGAGCTTAAAATTTTTTCTTGCTAGTTTAGTGTAGTGGCACTGTAAATCCAATGGCAAGGCACTGTAGAACCTCTATGATATAGAGAGTGTAACGTTGCAGTGTTATAAATCTAACCCCGCAATTTTATAGTTTACGACCCTGTGATGTTGCGAGATAGAGAAGTTAGCTTCGAGACATTGGAGGTACAGTGTTATTGAGCTGTGAGTCAAACTGAGCAATTTTTTCTTTCTTGTTTATCATATTACTCTTAAGGGTTGCATCTTTTGGTATAAGAGAAGTGCATGCATTTTTTTTTTTTTTTTTTTGATGATAGAGTCTGATAGCATAATGGGGTGAGAAGTGAACTTAGTGAAAAGAGGCAAGGAGAGAGTATGAAGTAACTTTTTAGTACAAAATTTCAAATTTAAAAAAAAATGTACTAAAAAATTTCTTTAAAAAATAGCAAGAAAGCCATCCCAAACGAAGCCGAAAAGTGAACTTTGTGAGAAGCTACAATAAAAAATTATAATAGTCAAAATTTAATTGCATGTAAAAAATTATATACGAATGAGCTACTGCATTATATTCAAGTAGAATTTCCGATGAAGGATAAAGATCGGCATACTCCTCGACATGCATAGATTTCATGAGTCTTCACCCCTAATAAATGAAATTCTTTAGCATCTTATTCTATTAGGATTCAAGCTGCCCACTATTGATCAGTATGATGGGTCAAGTGATCCTCATAGCACATTGATCACTATAGCCCCATTATGCATATCTAGCAAACTTTTGATTTACTTCCTTATTAGACCTTTCCAACAACAATCAAGGATTAAGCTCATATTTAGTTCTACTCATTCTCCAATAATACTATCTAAAACTTTCCCCACCTTGCTTGAATTTTTGTCAAGTAGTTTATCGCCAATCAGAGAATCATCAAGGATTTCTCATTTCTTTTGATGATCTACCTAGATGAAAGACAATCCCTAAAAGATTATTTTCTTGCAAGTTTATTAAATTTTGAGAGTGAATCTTAATTTATTGCTTGGCGTCTTTTTTGAAGGTCCTCACCTTGGCCCTTTATAATCTTCATCAATGCGAGAGATTATCCACTCTTATGTTAACCTCATTCATAGAGCGGAAGCATGCATTACTACTAATGAGCCTATCAATACAAACTTAATATAATTTGAACAATTATCTAATAAGAGAGAGAATAGGTAAGAAGGTGGTGCCCAAAAATTTTAATGGAGGAATGAACGACAAAATAATCAAGGTCTTTTTTCTTGGCCTTCTCAACAATATCATGCATAAAGACTAGAGAAGTATAGTTTAATAAACATATCTTGTGCTAATATTCCTATGGCTACTTAAGATAAGAAAATGAATAAATGGACTAATCTATTGAGGCAAATATAAAGAATTAAGATTAATATTATCACTTTCATCAAAGTTGTGGACATACTATAGAAGCTTATAGACTGTTGTAGGGGTGTCAATTTCGAGTCACCGGTCGGGTTCGAGTCGAACCCGAAACTGACCCTGGTTCAAACGGGTCAAAAATTTGAACTCGGACCCGACCCGGGTAGGTAAACGGGTCGGAAATTCAAACCCGAACCCGACCAGGAGGGTTGTTGGGTTGACCCGACCTGACCCGCGCGGCAGAGAAGGAGCTCAGGTTTCTCGATCGCGAGCGCGACAGCGGACGGAGGCGCGAGGTGCGAGCGTGGCACGGCGGCAGCGGCGACGGCGCGGGCGCGGTAGCGAGCGCACGGGGCAGCGGGTGCCAGGTAGTGGGGCAGCGAGGCAGCAGGCATCGCGAGGCAGCGGTGCAGCAGCGCGAGGCGCGCGAGGCAGCGGGCGGGGGCAGTGAGCAGGGGCAGCGGGAAATTCAATTTTTTTAAAAATAAACGGGTTTTCAGGTTGACCTGGCAACCCGCCGGGTCAACCCGAACCCTACCCGTTTTTCAAAAGGGTCGAATCTGCGAACCTGAACCCAACCCGTTTTTCAAATGGGTCGGGTCCAACCCAGATTTTCCAGGTCGGGTCCGGGTCGGATTTTCGTGTCGTGTCAAATATTGACACCCTAGAAAAAAAATAAATGGAAAGGTTGATTCGGCTACATTGTTTGTTCATTCAAAATTAATAATAATAAAGACACAAAAAAGGTACCGTCAAATTTATCACCTACAGATAAATTTGAATCCAATAATTTCATCTACTTATATTTTCATATATTTTAATAAGTTTTAGTACCAATTGATTACAAGTTATCCTCAACCTGTCACTATAAATATGCTCTAATTTTTTCTGAAAGATGAGATCTTTGGGTTGGCATCTCTGCTTCTTTTTTCCAGTCTTGTTGGCAAGTTTTCTTAACCCTAAATCCAACTTGAGATTGTTCATGAATTAATATCCGATTTACAATTGATTAGAGATTTCTCCATTAGACTACTTGATTCTCATTATGGCCTTATCAAATTATCCCTATAAGCTAATTATTTTTCAAAATGATCATAATATGTTGATGATTTTTCAAAGTGGATTCTTAAAATATCTCCTTATGTTAATTGTTCTAAGAAACCTCTTATAACCCCAACTGAGTTTGTTATCATACTAAAGTTTTGTTTGTAATTGCTTTATTATTTCTCCTGGTACACAGCAAACGGATGACATGGCACATTCTGATTCGCCTCCAAACGGCGTCTATATCAGCACAGAATAATTTCACCATTTCAACTAGCGGCTTCGACAACTTCATCATTCAAAAGATAAAACCATGAAAGAACTGAATCAACACTATTAAATGAATCCAATTCATACATAAAATCATATAACAATAAAACAACAAGATGCCAAATCCATGGCATAGTTTGTGATTCACAAAAACACAACCTGGATAATTGTTGTTCAACTTACAAGCTACCTTCACACAAAGGCTCCCAATGTTATTTACATAACTGGGAATTATTCAATCCTACAATGCCTAATAGCTATCTCATCCACAAACATTTTAATGGTTGGATGATGATAAATGGCAGTAATTACAAGGACCCTTTCTTCTCTACATATTACACAAGCATTTGCAACCCTCTAATAACTAAACAATGCACTTCTTTTTTGTTTTAGGATTAATCTCTATACTAATGATAACTGCAATGTAGGTTCAAGATATCATTTAGAACTGCTACAATTTATGTAACAGCTATCATCTTCATCAAGGTGTGAAGCCTTGCATGAAATGCAAAGAACCAGCACAACCATGGTGCCGGTCTCCGATGTTCTCGAAAACATAACTCCCCACATTTGCCTCTAATGGCGAAGAATTTGAGCTGTAAACATCGGCCCCTCGCACTGACATGAAGCTATGCTGATCATTTGATACAGGAAGATTCGAGCTCCAGTGCTGGAGCCCAAGTGTTAGAGAGACCATACCAGTTCCATATTGACCCAACTCTGCCATCTGATAAGCCATGATCCTCCCACTTCCATCATCAGGATTGCTAATGTCAGTTGTAGCAGACTACTTTCTTCTCCAGCCAATTTTTCATCCCTTGGCTTGTGATCAAAATGAACACCGGAACCAGAAGTGTCTGGATCAATAATGGGTTTGGATTTTGAGGGTTCATTGGAATGGCTCAATCTACAATTTTCAGCATCAGAACTCTGTGGATCTTCATCTTTGCCAATGTTATATCTCATATCCTCTTGAATTTTCTGTAGCCTGTCAGGGGATGATTTAGAGTCCATGTCAATATCACCAAGCTCTTCTTTGTGCATTTCCTCGATCATAGGCTTCCAAAGGCGAACTCGTGCATTTATGAACCAGTTTGATACCTGATTAAGCAGAATTCATTTCGATTCAACCTCATCAAATATGAAAAAGGAACACATGATAACAAATTTCAAAACTAATAGACTGGTCCACACGAGAACGGCTAATGCGGAACAGAGGCGGAACTCTCCTGTATGCCTCTCAAACCGCTGAATCAAAGGGATCTGTTTAGGAAGAATTTTTTAGGGAGTTAGGAGGGAAATTTGAATGCAGGGACTGTTAAGAGATTTCATTTTTGATTGTATGCATTAAATAGTTTGTTTTCCTAGGGTTAGGACATCTTGAATTTGGCTGAAATTTGAGATATCTTAGGTTTAGGTTTTTGGGTTCTAGAGGTGTCTAGAGATTTGGGAGAGATAGATCCTCCTCTCAAATAAAGGATCAATTGTATCTTGTTACTTTTCTTATGTTATTGGTTATCGCAATAAAATTACTGTATTTCTCTAATTTTCTATTGGATTCGTGGAGATTTCTCACTGTTTTTGTCAAGATCGTTAGGTTTCACTCAAGATCTTCAAGTGTTTCCTAACAAAAACATTGTGCTATTTCTGGATATTAGCTCTTTAGCAATATCATGCATAAGGATCACTGCAATTATACACAGCAAATCACATCTCTTTTCAAAACGCATATTTCATATCTTGAAGTAGTTGTCAGTGTTCTTCTTGTGATCAGACAGCCATAAATATGCATAACAATTAGATCTAGCCCCAGCAAGTAATAGCAGCTTGCACAAATTTGTTGATATGTATGGACCTTTAACTGATAAATCCTTAATTAATCTCCAAAATCATATTGATGAGACATGCAGCTTAACTTAGGATGATGACAGTAATGAATCAGTTAAAGATATATTAGTCTTCGTTTGGGACGACTTTCTTACTACTTCTTAAACAGTAAGAAAGTCGTCCCAAATGAAACCTTAGACAAATATGTGAGACTGCAGGACTTAAAATTCAAATTTAAAAGAACGAGAGAATCAAAAACATACCTGACTTCTTGTTAAACCTGTTTGTCGTGCAAGCATTAGCTTCTCAGAATCCTTTGGGTATCTGAAGGAGGATTGGACATAGTTATGGATCAGTAAATGCAAACTGTAGCTCTAACAATTAAAAATGGAAGCATTATGAAAAAGGCCTACGGATGGAGGAAGTGCTCAAACAGCCAAGCTCGAAGAATCGAGACCGAGTTCTCAGGTAAGCCTCTTTGTGGTCTCCAAGCATGAGGCTGCAGTATTCCATACTGCTGCACCACCCTCCTCTGTCTTAGCTCCTGGTCTATGTAGCGAAGGCGGGACAGTCGAACACTATCACCATTATCCTGCTCCCCAAGCTTTTTCCTGGTTGATTGTATCTGAGCACTAATAGCATCTCTCAGACACCGGAAATGGCGTGATATTGTTTGAAGGGCAAGCGTGGTGTACGGCTTAGCGGCTCCTGCACCGGCTATGACATCAAAGGAAGACATGACTATCTGCATTTGATGGTAATATTGCTTGTATTTTCGATCAACCTGCATGGAGGAGAAGAATGGACAATTAGAAATATCGAATGGTGATTATAATCAGATTTATAGATGCTATGATTGAATATTGATAAATTTGACAAAGAGAGTGAGCAAGGAGGAAGAAAGGGGAATCATATTTAAATATCTTCTCAATACATGTGCCAGGCAAATGGTTAATTTTTTATTAAATGTACAACAAAAGACCACAGAATAAGGGACAGGATTGATTTGGAAAGTTTGATAAACCACAAAAACAAGGATTTTACTAACAAAATATAAAATGATAGAGGGATATCATTTGAAGAAGCATTTCAAATAAAGCTCCTCAGAGCTAGAACACACAAACAATGAAAACATTGCTAAATTCCCACAAATATATTCATACATCTTCCCTCTTACAACTCCTACTCTTATAAGCTAGCAAAAAAAATCTTGAGAAATCAAGAACATTCTAGAATCCTATAACAAATTTGTAACAAACTAATTAACATATGCCTAAGGAACAATTTAACTAAGATGCTCTACATCATAAAAGACTACATTTTTTTTGGGGGACATTTAGGCCAATTAAGGCAAACTCACACACACATCACATACGCAAGACTCGAACCCAAGACCTCTTGGTTGGGAGCCAAAATAGACTAAGGTGAGCTGCGTACTACATATTTATTTTAATAGACTTAATGTAAGTACAAACATGTCTATTTAAAGGCAATAAAAGAGTGTATTCTTAATAAGGAGCATATATTGCAGTAATAAATACAATAAATTCCTAATAAAATTTAAGCATAGGTCGTAATATTAATATGATAACATAATAATTCTAAAAATTTTGAAATCCCCCCACAAACTCATGATGCTACAAAAATAAGCATCAAGAGATTGTATAGTCAAAAGCTATTTAACAGATATTTGAAAATTTTGATATAAGCCAATCACACTAGAATGAGATGTTCTACAGGAAAACCAAGAATAACTGAGATAATGAACTTGGGCTAACCTTTGTTGAGATTGAAATTGATGGACTCGTCACAAGAGAGGATCCTCACAGAATCTTCAAGGGACCATCAAACAAGATACTAGATGAATTGTTATTTGTCAAACCAAGACAAGGCTAAGATGAAGCATTTAATTAGTTTGAGATGCGAGATGAAAACATCAAGTGTAAGGGGCGAGCGAAAACACTATGAGATCAATGCGTGAGTGGATTGTGAGTCCTACAAGGTTTGGACATGAGAGCAAGCAAATGACGAAGTTCACTGGAGATCGTTAGCAAGAAGCAAACAGTAGGTCGCGAGGTTAGTGAGGCAAGAGTGGGCAAATGATGGGATCTCACTGATCTTCACATGGTCCCAAAGAGATCTAAACCAACTCCTAGGTCAACAAATGATGGTATTTTCATATATCTTCATAGGATCTTCACGGGTCTTCATGAGATCCACAACAGGATATCCGAGAGAAAGAAAGAAGACAAAGATGACTTAGAGTCTTAGCTTTGACACCACAACAAAAAATATAAACTACTACTTCTTTATTTGAATGATCTAAATTATAGCACAAACATGTTTATTTAAAGATAAGAAAAGAGCTCAATAAAAAAACATAACAAAAGAGAATATCTTTAATGATGAGGACATATTATACTAATAAATACTATAGATTCCTAATAAATGTGAAGGGTATGCGATAATATTAATATAATAACATAATAATTCTAATAAATCTGGCATTTGTAAGTAATAATCTCAGGTAAATTGTCATTTTCATCATTTGAACAGTGATGGAGCTCTTTACAACGAGTTTTTTTTTTTTTTTTGTATGATCTCCTTTCCTCGGGCTGAAATGGGAATTGTGGGCATTAGCATTAACCTTCCAAAGAGAGGGCAAGGATTAAAATGTCCTCCAAAATAAAAAAAGATGGTGGAATTTTCAAACATGCATAGCCACCTTCAGAATTTCTTGATTGTTTTGTACTTCTTAAGCAGGATTCAATGCAGGTTTAGCAACTCAGAAAGAAGGAAGCAAAACTAGTAAAGTATATCTGCTATCAGACTCCTAAAAAAGAATGCATCTGAAGGTTAGCACGATAATATAATCACATGAACTGAAATCTTAAGGATTGTACACATTTTTTAAAGGGAATCTTAGTTATTGCAGGTTTTTTAACCATCAATTTTAAACAGTTATATTAACTATGGAAACAATAATACAAGAATTTATGAAAAAGAATGAATCTCTGTTTCCTGATTCAACTGTAGATGGAAGCACGGATACAAAACGGACAGCCAAAAAGCATAGGAAGGATTATTTGGAAATTTCATTGGTTGTCAGTTATTATCAAAATATCTTTATACCCTCACTGCTGCTTACCTGGGAATTTATTATCATTGACAATGAAATAACTACAGAAACGGTAATAAATGTGTTGCGGGCAAGAATATATGAAGCAATAGGGTAGGAGAATAAAGTGTCTAAGCAATGTGCGTATATCCAACACACCAACAAATATTTGAGAGAAAAAAGAACACCAGAAGTTTTTTTACATGGAAAACCCGAAAAGGGAAAAACTACAAGGCCAGACCCAGATGAGAAAGTTGTACTAAGTTTGAATGAATTACAAAGCTTGATTCGCTTCTTTTATTGGAGACGGTTTGCTTCGAGATTCGTGTTGGATCAAGACTATTTTTGGTGACGTATCAAAATGATTTTAGAGCAAATAGTAGATAATGAAACATGTTACTATATGATTTTGGATTATTTGATAATTTTATTCACACCCTTATTGATGAACGTTTGATAAATAAATGATGATTTTTTTGAAAATATCTAAAACCTCTGGTTCCTGATTCATGGAAAGATGTGAACACAGATTTAAAAGAGACCGTAGAATATAAAACCTAAACCTACAAGAGTAGCAGTTACTTACCGTCAAAAAACACTATATCCCTACTATTTTATAATGAATAAGAACAGAAAACCAACAGTCTAACACTTCAATGAGACCAGTAGTTCTCTGTTTTTCAAGTGAGAGAAAATATTCAAAATGAATGTCAGTTCTGAATTTATGCCCAGACAAACCTCATCAACCATCTCCATAAGTTTTGTCAACTTGTTTTGAAACTCCTGCTTCTCAGAAGCTGAAAGCTCCTTGGTTGAACTGGCAGCATCATCCCTAGGCATTGATGGAACCTCATTGCTCTTTGAGCCTACATCAAACTCTTTGCAGTCAGTGAAACCACTGGAGTCACCTAGATTTTGGTTTTTACCCCTTTTTTGTATCAAAACCTTCCGAACGTTAACTACTTCATCAAGCAACTCTTGTGTTGCTTTCAGGTAATTCAAGTTAAGGGTGGAGCTCATGAGATATGGAACACTAGGATGGGAGGAATTCACCTGGACATGCTTGATCATTGAGCTTTTTTTACATGAACCATCACTTAATGATGTTGGCTGATTTGGAACAGAGAAGGATATATCTGCAGTAGCAGGCAAATAATGAAAAGTAGGCACTGAAACTTGTGTGCCAAGGCTGAGAGATAACCCTTGACCTTGCATTGCTGAACCACTTAGAGGGAAGTTCTGGCCGCTCAAAATACTCAAATGTGAATCATCATTTGTTGATCCACCAACTGTCTGCATCAACAACATCTCATTTCGTCCTTCCCTCCAAGAATCATACATATTTTCGCCAAAACGATTTGCCACCAAATTGGCTGCTTCTTCAGATGAATCCTGCGCATTCACGGTACACGGAGCAGAAGATGAATGGTGAAAATACATCATATTTCCTTGAAATGGTATCTCGGTATATGTTGCGCGAGCTAGTTCTCGGGGGTATAGGCTAGGCATGATCTCATCCTGATTAGTAGAGCTGGAGTAGAAAACTGTCATTGTTGTCTTCCTTGATTTTTAAAGCATAAAATTCAGTTGTTTATCCTGTCAATTAAAAGAGTAGTGGGGAGAATTTACAAATAATCATTTTGAATGCAAGAATGCAAGAACATAGATTGGGAATAAGAAGTTTTTACAAAATAATTAGAATAAATTCAAGGAGTTGGATGGAAAATATGACAAGAAAACAAAAAACAAAAAAATGGAAAGAAATTATTAATAAGAATCTCTTATTTAAGACACTTTTTAAAACTGTGTGGATGAAAACAACAGAGGCTGAACAAAAGCATTAACTGTTAGTAAATAGTTTCTTCAACAAAACAGTTCACTATCTGTGGTGACAGAGTGAAACAATCATCATTAAATTAAATGGACGGCTCAGGGCGCCTATGGAAAATGTGAAAAAGAAATTGGAGAATAAAAAAACACAAAAGAATGAAAGAATTGATAAACAAACATGTCATATTCAGAAGATGTTTGAAAACCATGAGAGAGAGGCTGAAAGAAAGCATTACTGTCAATAAATAGTCTCTTCTACAAAACAGTTCACTTTCTGTGATGAGAAAAGAAAAGCAATCATAGAGAGACTGAAACAATCATCATTAAATTACAAGGAAAACTGCCAATAAACCAGAGAAAGAAACAGTGCAAACATTTGAATCTAAATCTCCATTAAATAAATTCCCAAAGCAAAAAGGGTGCTACAAAATTAAGAATTCTGTCACCAACTCTCAAACTAGAAAGTCTTCTTCCAAACGGTACCTAAATCAATTGAAACATTAGACCTTCCATGTCAAAGAAAATACTCAGACCAACTTCCAGGCCATGGTTCTACGAGATCTTTATACTACGTGTTGAACTCTGAACTCCAAGGACTTCACTTGATGCAACAGAAAGTGAGTCAACTAACTCAAAAAAACCAAAAGGGTGTAGAACAAAGATCAAAATCTCAACTTGCTTCATTTCCCTATCCGATTAAGAGTTTTTAAGGCCAAAAGTACTTTTCTCGAACAGTCTCAAACCAATTAGTCAACATATAAACGAAGACAAAACAATAACCAAAAACCCTAGCAGAAGAGGTAGGGCTCTACAATTTCTTATTATCATAGTACGAAACAAAAGAATTAAAAAGAAAAACATAAAAACAGAAATTTCAGCAAACCCAAGAAAGAGAAGATTGCTCGGCAACAAGTATTCCTTAATTGCAAAGAGATGGGTTCAAACTTCAAAAACTCACTAGAACAAAGATATCTGAGCAAGAAATAGCGAAAGAAGAGAGAAGGATCCTACTGTGCGCCTCGTGGGGAGCAGGAAGGCGTGAATCCATGGCCGATCTGCAGAAAGAAATCCTCCCAGGAAGGGAACAAACTAATCCCAAGGATTTTAAAAATAAAAGCCCTTTCTTAACCACCACCACGTTTAAAATAGTATCAAGCTCCAACCACAAATCAACACTGCAATAAAAAATTTCCACCAAATGAAGCAACTTTAGAAGAAATAAACCACACCAAAATCTCCCCCCTTCTTCCTCTCGCCTGCCCCCTCTCTCTCTCTCTCTCTCTCTCTCTCCCTCCCTCAAGTTGTCATCGTCATGATAAGGCTAACATTGTTAAATTTCTAATATTCTATCTTGCACGTGAGTCAAGAGTACTGTACTAGTCACCTTCTCCTCAGGTTGCGATGGTCATGGAATATCCTTGCTGTACTGCTCATCAGGTTTCAATGATCAGGAAATTCTCTTACCTTTCTCTTCTCTACCTTTGCTCTTCCTATCTTCTAACACCCACCATCCTCCCCCAAATACACAGTCGTATCACTAACAAGCAAAAATATTTTTTAACAGTCGACCTCAATTTCAAACAACGGTAAAGAAGTTTTCAAGAAAACAGAACCAATCTTCACATTTCAAGCAACAGTAACTATATATTATTGTTTGGAAAGTGTTGCATTGAGAATTGAGAATGAAACGGAGTGGTACTTCCCCAACCCACTCAAGCCAACTAAACAAAATATCTATATTTTATGAGTTTTACATAAATAAAATAGGATGACTTTTTTAATTTAGTACTATTTAATATATAATTACGTAATTAACCAATGTATTTTAAAATTTTAAAAGTTATCAAAGTTTTCTATTTGACAGGTGACTGGTGATTAAAGATTTGTGCAACTTTTTATACATAACTCAGCATTATATTTGCTGATTATGGATAAGATTCGAAGAAATCGAAGGCCCAACCTAATGAAATATTTCATTGTGTTATGCATTCTTGGAGAGAAGAGGAAGATTGCTTATTATAGCATACACATGATGAAGTTATGAAAATAAAGTTGTACTGGGTTGGCGATAATCTTAGAGACGTGTGCTAAAGATATTTGCAGCAAAGGTTCATGGAACATGATGGACATTTGGCTTCACTGGACATGTTGAAGGGCCGAATTCGTGAAATCGGACATGATAAAGAAGGATCAGTCGAGATGGTCATTGAAAGGTCAATGATTGATATATATATCACTGGATTGTGTACCATAAATGGTATCATTTACACAATGAATGACTTTTAGAGTCCTGCAAGAAGCTTATTGGAGATGTTTTGTAAGGAAAGAAGAAGGATTTTTTTGAATGGAGCAGATTGAGAATATATTCAATAAGGGTTTGAGTACAACTTCAAATGTTGTCCAACTAAACACAACTCTAAATTTTCCTGCACATGCTAATTAGGAATATGTGATTTCATCTTTCTCTGATCATGTCATTGGAAGTGTTTAAGTTTATTCTTTGTTTTACTGTATAGAGCATATTATGTTGTAAATTTTCTATTCTTAATTGTTTTTTAATCTGTCATGAATGAAGGCTATTTTGGAATTTAAAATATAACAAAGCACACGAAAACTGAATATAGGTGAAGGTATATGAAATAGAACAAAGAAGCAATATCTAATCCATATCAAAAGAGTACAACATGAACATCATAAATTTAAATAGAAGTATCCAAAATGTACAAAATACATATCAACGATGCCTCCTCTTATAATGATGTGGTATTACATCACTGCCAAGAGTAAAATACTGAGGTGCATGCAAATGGTCTCGTGCATAGGTGGTGCTGCTCATCGACAATATCATCCGCTTGTGTGGTGGATGCCTCAGGTAAGGATGAAGGTACAAAATCAATAGTAAATGCAGCCTCAGCGTTTGGTAATTAGAAAACATAAGTGATGGATTCTCATCGGCGTAAGAGGAAGTTCTAGCACTATATGGCTTTATAGGTACGTGCTGATGCTCTCATCAGCATAAGAAGATTTTTATTCAGGGCGCACATCAAATGGATAACTTTGGCGAGTTTTAAATTCTTAAAAAGTATTGATTAATTATATAATTATATATTAAACAGTACTTGGTTTAAAACTTTCTCCAATAAAATATAAATTATATTAAATTAAATTAATCACTATATTCAACTTATTTTTAAGATTATTAATAATTAAGAATGTATGTATATTATTTTATTCGAGCCAACTTTTTTTTTCAACTCAAATTTTAAAATCTTATTTAAATTTATTTATTAAAATTTTAATCTTCATTATGTTTTGATTGAGCCTAATTAATTATATTTTTATGATAATAATTAGATTTACAAGTTTTTCTCCGAGTTAAAAGAGATCATTAAGAACCCATTTTGCAACACTTTTCATTTTAAAAAAATCATTATTTTTTTTTCTTTTTCTTTTTAATATAATTTAAGTTATTTTTAAAATGCCTAAATAAATTTATTTTTTTATATTTTCAAAAACAATAAATCTTATCCACCAAGCATCAGCCATTGTTGACAAAGGCCACCATCAGCCATCATTATTGCAAATATTCTTGATCAGGGCTGTCAAAATTGGGTCATAGGTCAGGTTCTTGTCCAACCCGTAATTGACCCGACACTATTTGACCCGACTCATTTTTGCAAACAGGTTAATTTTTTTGGACTCAAACCCGACCCACTTTGGGTAAGTTTTACTAAATTTTTTTATTTAATTTGATTTATTTAAACCTAAATAAAATTAAGGTAAGATTTTTGGGTTGTATCAAGTATTGACATACCTATTCTTGATTACCGCTAGGGGTGTCAATTTCGGGTCATGGGTCGGGTACGGGACGGACCCGGAAATGACTCGGACTCAAACGGGTAGACCCTAACCCGGCCCGGTTAGGTAAACGGGTCGGAAATGAGAACCCGGACCCGACCCAGCGGGTTGCTGGGTTGACCTGACCCAACTCCGCGGGTTGTCGGGTTGACCCGACCCGACCCGGGAGCGAGGTCGCGTGCGGAGCACTGCTGGGTCGCGAGCGGAGCTGGGCAAGGTCGTGCTCGTGCGGGGTCGGGGTTGCATGACGACAGCGGGGTCGCGTGGCACGGTGGCAGCAGGGACGCATGGAGTCGCGACTCGCGCGGCAGCGGTGAGTGGTCGCGCCGTTTTTCGCGTGACAGCGGGGCGGGTTACACGGGTAGGTCCGAGGGTTAGGTTAAAACGGGTTCATGGGTTGACCCGTCAACCCGTCGGGTCAACCCAAACCCGACCCGTTTTTCAAACGGGTCGATTTCTGGAACCAGAACCCGACCCGTTTTGAAATCGGGTCGGGTCCAACCCGAATTTTTCGGGTCGAGTCCGGGTCGGATTTTCGTGTCATGTCAAATATTGACACCCCTAATTACCGCCACGGCTAACAATCATCGTAGCCCCACTTGCATCCCTTATTGCTCCACTAGTCGTCATCTTCATTGTTCTGGCTGCCACCATATCAACCGCTACCAACACCGCAATTTCACATCACCAAGTATTATATGAAATAAATATTGAATTATTCATCTAGTGTAGCAATTCACTTATAATGTGCTCATATTGGCAACGAGGACAAAATTAGCATTATTAAATTCAAGCTTTTCTTTTGTGAAGCTTAATTCAAAGAGCAAGATATGACTGTAATTATTATTATGATATATATTGTGTGCCTAAAATTGTAGGGTAGCTTTAAGAATCTTGATGGATTTTTATGCTCTTTGATTGAGAGCTATTTGTTCATTAGATAGATCTACGGTTAAGAATTATTTCAAGACTTGTAATAATTTATGATCCTTCGTTGTCATCGAATCTGTGGTATAATGTGCAGCATATTTTGTCTTCCTTGCCCTCTATAGAGATGATTTGTGTGGTGGTCCCATGCAAAATAACTTAAAAGGAGAATAAGGTTTTGTTTGAGAGGACTTTTTTATTGCTTTCTAAAGCAATTTTTTTAGTACAAAATTTTTTAAATTAATACATTTTGTATTAAAAAGCTGCTTCAGAAAGCAGTAAGAAAGCCATCCCAAATAAGCCTAATTGGACTCTTAAACATAATGGTCATTTTTAATTTAACAATTGACATTTCATTAGAAATTTTAAAGTTTATTGTACTTATATAAAAGGACTACTGGTATGAATGCTCGTGAAATTATGGTAAGTGGACAAAATTGCGAGGTCTTTAAAGCCAAAGAGGATAATATCTTGATAATTAAAAGTTTGAGCTACTACGAATTAGGTATGAAAGAAATACAATAGTCATAATATGACAACTGAGTATCATATAGAATATAGTCATACATCATGAAAGCCATCTCTTAAATTCTTCTTGGGATAAACTATTATACGGTGGTAGACACCTCCTAAACTTGTAGAAGCCACCTTTAGAATCCTATATTTTTAGTGGGTGATTTTGGTTATTTATAGGAATACTAATAGGGATATTAATTACTTAAGCAAGAATATTGTGAAGAACCTTAAGAAGAATGAATTTGAACTCATAAACATTGTGGTTCCATTTCTTGTACCAATTAGAATTTTCTAAGATATTTTTAATAACAACTGTTTTCATTTGAAAGCACTCTGAGGATAAATGACCTATAAGTTGCACCAATGAGTTAAAATTATAAGGTCCATAAGCTAAAGTGTAAAATACCTCGATAGTTAAGAGTTTGTGCTTGTTAGCTTGTTAGCAATCGACTCAATTTTGTTTTGTTCAATTTGAGTCAAGTTTGATACTATTTTGAATAGTTCAAAATTTCACAGGTTCTTGGATTTACATTGAGATCAATGCTACATATATAACATTCTGAATTGCTCTAATCTCAATATAAATTTAAGAACTTTGAAGCCTATCTTCATATAATTTGCATTAAAATATTCTCACAAAGGCTTTCTTCTTATTCACATATTTCTCATCAAATGCACTAAAACATTTTAAAGTTCTTATACTGGATGTCTTTCTAGAAATATTTAAATATCAAATCCAATAACTACAAATGTCACAGTTGAAAATAAGACTTCGTTTGGAACAACTTTCTTACTGCTTTATAAAATATAGATTTAGTACAATTTTTTTATATTTAATAAAGCCGTAAAAAAGTTGTCCCAAACGAAGCATAAATAATAAAAAATCTGAAATAAATAGATATGAAGGATTAAAGCATCATGAAAGTATTGGTTTTTCTAATACAAAAAAAAAAAAACATAAATTATTTCATTATATTTATTTAAATATCTATTTTTCTTCTCCCCACCATCTCCCTCATTGCTTGTGAGAAGGGTGATGCAGACAAGCAAGCTGTTCAATCCCCAAACAACCAGTTTGGTGCACCTAAAACCTAAGGTAAAGTGTTTTTAAATATGAGGTTTTCAACATAAATTCACTTATTCCAACAATGTAAGCAAGGAAGAGGCTTACAAGAAACCCTACCTAAAAGGTACACTTTGCCATTTAAAAACAAAAAGTTAGAATAAAAGAGCTAAATTTGGTGTTAGATTGCCTTGTGCTTAATCCCCAATTTAAGAGTGGGCTTCCTTAGTGATAATGACTTGATATCTCCAAGGATTCATTTTATTTAATGTAGTGGGAAAAGTCATCTTATTGTTCTTATTTTCTTTCAAAGTTTTTTATACTTTTATATTGTTATTGTTAGATTGTGTGATCTGAATTCTATTAGGTTTGAGTCGGATAATTTGTGGTGTGATTATGCGTCGTAGTTTAATTAGGAGATTTCTTTTTTTAGGGATTTATGATAGCGAAGAGACTGGGTTTATAGCTGGCGATGCGGGAGCGGCGCTGGTACTGTGGTATATGCATTTATTATTTATAGAAATATATTTTTATTGATAGTTGGCGGTGCGTGAGAGGCTAAGTTCTGTTTGTGCTTATTTTCTTACCTACTACAAGTTTTCTCCCTTATTTGTTATTTTTTATTTTTGAAGAAATTTTCATATAAATATGAGTATTTCTTGATTTGTATATTTGTTGCCTATTTTTTCTGTTAATTTTTTAGTTATTTTTTAACCATAAATTTTATTACATTTTTTAAAAAATGACTTTTGAATAAGAAATTTAAAAAATTATGAAAATTTTGTCATTTAAACCTAGCACTATTTTTTATTAGTTGTCTAACTTAATAAATAATTTAAAATTTGTCTCAAATGAAGCTTTATTCAATGGATTTAATTGGATGGTTTATTTTGTATTTCAAGTATTGTTATTTAGATCAACTTGCTTAAATTAATTTATTGAATTAGAGGCAAATAGGGCAGCAAGTGAGTGATGTTGTTAACCCAAAAATGAATGTATTAAATCATATACAAATGAATGTTGTTAACCCAATAATTTATGAACCCATTCAAAACTTTCTCATTTACAAATTTCACATCGAAATTTTACTATTTATATCATATAACGTCTTTTTTAATACTGTTAACTAAGGCATCATTTAGGACGACTTTCTAACTATTTGTATTTAAAAGATGCTTTGAGAAGCAGGAAGAAAGTCGTCTCAAACGAAGTCTAAATCATCAAATCTTGTTGTCGCCCCTTTTCCCAATGAGCTCATGCACCCGATTTCGTTGTTGCATGACCATTTTTCTCCTTGTGAGCTCTGGCAGTGGCTCTTGTACAACTTCCTTAGTTATTGCCATATAGGGCTTCAGCATGAATCACGAGGGTGACAACAGTGAGACTAACAACCACAAAAGATTAGATCAACGACTTGTGAAAAATGTGAATGAAGCGACGAAGGCAATGGGACTGATGAGGTTGAGGGCTTTAACAGGGTGTTATTTTTTATTTTATTTTGATATTTTAGGTATTATTTATGTAAAAAGGGAGATTTGTGTGTTAACTAAGTAAAAGAGGAAGTTTTAAGTGTTATGTATGTAAATCGCCCTAAAAAAAAAAACTTTAAAGGTTGCTTGATTTTTTTTTTTTTTTTTTTTTTTTTTGAGAGGAGGATAATCATATTATTGAGATCATCAAATCTCATTAAAAGAGTAATTAATTTGCTAATTATATATCTTAAAAATGATGTATGGCTTAATTAAAGAATAGATTAGCGTTAACAAAGCATAATTATTTTAAAAATAGTATTGCATCTGTCAGCTGTTTAATTTTTTTCAGTGGCCATATATTAGCTTGGTGAGTCATTTCCCGGCAATTATGTAAGAACCAAATCAGCTCTGTGTCCTTTCCTTCCTCAATATTAAACGTTGCATATGTTATAATAAATCTCTCTAATAAACAACAAAGAGTGTCATTAGATTGTGATTAAATATTGATTAAGGTTGATTAGTTGGATTAATAATGACAAAAGCTAAATAGAATATCTTCTATTAGCAACCGGCCTTGAGAAAAATAAGGCTTTATTCAAATGTAAATCAAGTTCAACGCTTTGTATAATTTCCAGACCAAATCCATGGAACAATGTTACATTATAGTAATGCTGATATTTTGAGACTAGATTTGTGATTAGTACTGAGATTTGTTGCAAATCTCTAATAAATCAAGAGAATTTTATGTTAGCCCCCATTTCTTCATGTTCTAATATTTCCTTTGCCTCACTCTTCAACCACGGCTATGACCAACACCTCCCTCCTCCTCCATGTTATGTACTGTCGAATCTAATTGTGTTGATTAATCTGATTATTTTATTGTCTTAGACCTCAAAGTTTGTCTTGTTCGCTGAGGGGTGCGTGGGTTTACACCCTGCTTGATTTTGGTGCTTTGCATTTGGAAAAAAATTTCGCCTGTACAACGATCTTATGTTGTATACATGAGTGCCATGATGCTGCGTACCAAAGCACACTAGAGTTGTGTTCCCGAGCGCCCAAGTATTGAACAATATAGAGCATAGCAACAGTGATATAGATACGACACTGCAACATATCAAGATAGAGGTTCTAGCACCGCAGCGCTTCAAACTAGCGTCACATTGATGCGAGACGAATTGGATTGTTTTCTTTTTTGTTTCTTAAGGTTTGTGTCCCTTGGGGTTATTTTACTTGACTTTCTCTTGTATTTTGAGCTTGTAGACATTGAGAATGATGCATGTGAGAAGAGAAGCAAAGTGAGAGTGATAGAGAAGAGATATTTGTACTTATTTTCCCCAATTTTCATAGTAAATTTTTTGGTGTGGAGTGGCTCCATGATTGTTTCCACTCCACATCTTCCCCAACACTCCAAGTATTTTCCTTATCTCTCTCTCTCTCTCTCTCTCTCTCTCTCTCTCTCTCTCTCTCTCTCTCTCTCTCTCTCTCTCTCTCTCTCTCTCTCTCTCTTTATATATATATATATATATATATATATATATATATATATATATATATATATATATATATATATATATATATTAAAACCATAAAAAAAGGGTACACAGAGAGAAACATGTTTGCGGGGAAAAATTTCCACTTCCCAAAGACAAAAGGTGAAGGGATACAACTTGAAAAGTCCCCCAAATCAAGCCGCAAACGGAGACAAAAAGAAAGAAACCCCTCAAGTGTGAAGGAGGACCCCTTCATTGGTTTGTATTACGCAACAAACCCAATACAAACAAATGAAAAGAGGTCACTCATTAAGCACTTGAGGGGACCAAGCCCGCGCCTGTGAAATATGTTAAAGTCTTCTTCCTCTTCCTAGGGGAGTTGGCCGAAGCACCTAAAGGACCAAGTCGGATGAGCTCTCTATCCAAACGAGACTTGGATACTCTTGATTATTGCTTGCAAAAATTCACAATCCTATTGGAAGTTTCTTCCATTCTCTCTCTCTCTCTCTCTCTCTCTCTCTCTCTCTATATATATATATATATATATATATATATATATATATATATATATATATAATCTTGATCGGGTATGAATCTCGAAGAAAAATCAAGTTGAAAGCTTCAAAAATTAAACCGGAAACCATCTAAGCTCCAATTTTAGTAAACTTGTAGTCAAACTGAGCGTTTAGGAAATACGAACCCAACGACACCAAATTTGACAAAATCCGAGCCCAAATCAGTCAAAATCAAGGGTCTGAAGTGCTATTGGAGAGTTTGAACCACAATTTGGTTTGCCAAATGGTTTCCAAACATGGCGTGCTTATAATCGAATCAAGCGACTCAACGAGATGAATCCAGCAAGCCCAAGATCACTAAATTCTGACATCACTAAGGCATTCAAATGTCCATCAAAAGGTACATGATCAAGGGATTCAACATCGGCCATCCATCCAAGCCACTCCCCATATGCCCTTGATCTCCCACTTATTTACGGGTCATGTCACTCTAAGAATCTATAAATAGACCTCTCCTCCCTCTTGAAAGGGGGGATCCAAGCAAGGGAGCAAGAGAGAGATCGAAGATCACTCTTGCCTCCTCACTCCTCCTCGACCACCGCCTGAGTTCCACCTGGCCACCACTGGAGGTCTTGACTTCTGTCGGACCACTGCCTAATGCCCTAAACTCCATCGGACCACCACCTAAGGTCCGGACTTCTGCCGGACAACCACCTGAGGCTTGGACTTCTGTCGGACCACCACCTGATGCCCGGACTTCTGCCAAACCACCACATGATGCAAAACTTCTATCGGATCACCACCTGATTCCATGAGCTCCGTCAGAGCACCACCTGAGGCCCGCACTTCTGCCGGTCAACCACCTAACACCCGGACTTCTGTCGAACCACCACATCAGGCCCCGACTTATACCAGACCACCACTTGAAGCCCGAACTTCTACCGGGCCACCACTTAAGGCCCAGACTTCTGTCGGACCACCTGAGGCCCGGACTTCTGTTGGGCCACCACCTGATACTCAAAGTTCTACCAGAGTACTGCCCTACTACAATAGTCTTTCTGACCCAGATCTCCGACCAACTAGGGTCCTTTGGACATTTTCTTCTTCTGACTATGGTCCTTCCTACCTTCGTCACCTACTACGGTCCATCCGACTTACATCGCCAAAGAATGGTCTTTCTGACCTCGGTATCCTGCATACTACGGTCCTTCCGACCTACATCGCTGGACAATGATCTTTCTGACCGGTCTTCTGCCTGCTACGATCTTCCGACCTCTATCCTATCAACTATGGTCATGTCGACCAAACAAACATGTCTATGTTGATTATTGTAACTCCCACCATGTAATACACTCTATATGATGTACATTTGTGACATCAAGCCAAGGCCTTCTCACTAACAAGGGCCTCATTTGTAATCGATTGCAAATACCAGTGGATTCATTCAAACTGGGTTAGACCTTTTGATTTTTCCCCCTTTTCAGAGGTTTCCACGTAAAAACTCTAGTGTCTCTTATGAACGCTACACCCTCTCTCTTATATGCTTATGTGTTGGATTTTCGTACAACGCTAAGACGTTAAACTTCATATTTCTCTACTGCCACGAATACTCCATGACGTAACAATAGTCATTATTAAAATTCACATATAATGTTTATCTTTGTAGTGTTATATAAGCATCACATGCAAATAAATAAAATGAGAGTAACTCAAAAAGATTGAGATTTTTAACGTAGAAAGCTAGAAAGGGGAAAATCATAGGGCTTGACCTAATTGAAATAATTATACTAGTATGATTCATATGTTATAAAAGATGCATTTTCTCATCAATGGAGAAGGCATGAATACAATATAATAGATATAAACATTGCAAAATGACTTTCATAATGAAAGTATGAGGAGTCTTAAGGTGTTAGAGTTATCATCAAGAGACACTCGATGATTTGTTTGATTATTCTTCTTATATGAGAGGAGATTGTTGATAAAAAAAAGGTTGGCTTTGACTAATTAAGGTATTAATGACATGCATCTGCTTTACTAGCAATGACAGTCATCGTTGTTATTGACAATAAAGGACATCAATGTTTGTGTAAATTATGGACGCGTTCACACTATTGGCGGCGGTGGGCCTTAACTTTGTTGGCAACGTGAATCATCATCATTTGTGTCAGTGACATACATCACCTTTGTCGACTTACCGGCGACAATAAGCATCAGAGTTGGTTTTAGCGATCAGTGTCAGCTTTATTAGTGATTAGGGGTGTTAGCAATGATGTGCATCGAGATTGGAATAGGTATTGTAATGATTAGCTGTTCATTGGCTCTGTGCATACACAATCCTATTTCATATGATCCACATAATGAGTAACTAACATAAGTTTTATTAGTTACATTAAGGTTTCTTTTGGAACGGCTTTCTTATTATTTTATAAAACAACTTTTTAATACAAAAATTAAAAAAAAAACTGCTTTAAAAAACAGTTAAAAAGCTGTCCCAAACTAATCATAAATTAGTAACTAATCCAGCTTATTGATTTTTTGTTTCTTATAATAGGAATGACGTGTTGCTGAGTGGGCTCGACCATTTTTTAATGGCTTGGCTAATTCTTGGATACGTGTTATGTGGCTCGTTTAGCTTAACTAATTACAATTATTTGTAATATTTAATTATGTCCACGGTGAAATAAAAAATTAAAAATAAAATCAGACTTGAAAGGATCTCTTCACTGTCATGCAAAAAGTCAATCATTCATAATTTGACCTTTTTGTTAATGTGGCTTCGTTTGGCACCGCTTTCTTACTACTTTTTAAAGCAATTTTTTAGTTTAATTTTCTATTGAATTAAAAATATTTGTACTACAAAACTATAATAAAGCTATCCCAAACTAAGCTTTGTGTCTCAAGGCTAATATGATATATTAGTTGGTAAAAATAAAATAAAATTAATTTTGCCACGTTTTTTTTATTTTCCTGTATTATTATTTTATCTTGGACGGTTGAGGCTTCCACGTTATTTCCAAGGGCAACTTTTCTGAATACCTAACCATGATTTTATATTATTTAAATTAAATTTCAGAAAGACATTCTTAAGTCATAATTATAATTCTGATTGCATGTGCTTGCAAGTCTTGTGTGGTATATAAATAAGAAGATTGAATTCTAAGTAAGATTATTAGTGTTGAGACTTGGAAAATTCGCGGGGGTAGGGAAATATAAAATTTAATGTCTTAGCTTTGTACGAATATCCAACACACAAGTAGATAAAAAAGAGAGGGTGTAGCATTCATAAGAGACACCAGAGTTTTTATGTGGAAACCTCTGAAAAGGGGGAAAACCACAAGATTTGGCCCATTTTGAATGAATTCACTATTATTTGCAGTCGATTACAAATGAGGCCCTTCCTGGGGCGGGGGAAGGACTTAGGCTAATGTAGCAAATGTACTTCATATTACATGGTGGGAAAACCCTAAAAAGAGAGAGGGTATAGCGTTTATAAGAGACACCAGAGGTTTTATGTGGAAACCCCTGAAAAGGGGGAAAACCATAGGATTTGGCCCAGTTTGAATCAATCCACTATTATTTGTAGTCGATTACAAATGAAGCCCTTCCTGGGGGGGAAGGACTTAGGCTGATGTAGCAAATATACTTCATATTACATGATGGGAATTGGAAGAATTAGTATTGAAATGTTTGTTTAGTTTGTAGAATCATAGTTGGTGGGCGACGGAGGGCGGAAAGATCGTAGTCTGGAGACGGTGGTCGGAAGGACCATTATCGGCAGGAGACAGGGGTCAGAAAGAACATTCTCTGGCGATGTAGGTTGGAAGGACTGTAGTAGACGACGAAGGACGGAATGACCATAGTTGGCAGGAGACAGGGTTAGAAAGACCATTATCTGGCGATGGAGGTCAGAGGGACTGTAGTCAGCAAGAGACAGGGGTCAGAAAGATCATTGTCTGCCTATAGAGGTATGAAGGACTGTAGTAGGCGACTGAGGTTAGAAGGATCATACTCGATTGGAGACAGGGGTCAGAAAGACAATTGACTGGTGGTGGAGGTCGAAAGTATCGTAGTAGGCGACGGGGGTTGGAAGGGCCATAATCGGTAGGATATAAGGGTCAGAAAGATCGTTGTCTAGCGAAAGAGGTCGGAATGACCGTAGTAGGTGATGGAGGTTAGAAGGACTGTAGTCGGCAAGTGACAGAGGTCATAAAGACCGTTGTCTGGAGAAGGAAGTTGGAAAAACTGTAGTCAGCAGAAGATATGAGTCATAAAGATTGTTGTATTGCGTTGTCTTGCGATGGAGGCCAGAAGAACTATAGCAGGCGATAGAAGTCGGAAGGACCATAATAGGCAGGGGTCAGAAAGATCATTATCTGACGACGGAGGTCAGAAGGACCATACTTGGCAGGAGACAGGGTCAAAAAGATAGTTGTATGGCAACGGAGGTCGGAAGGATCGTAGTCGGCTGGAGACAGGGGTTAGAAAGTCTGTTGTCTTGTGATGGAGGTCGAAAGGACGGTAATGGGCGACAGAGGTCGGAAGGATCGTAGTTGGCAAGAGACAGTGGTCAGAAAGATTATTATCGTAGGGTGATGGTCTGATAGAAGTTCAGACATTATTTAGTGAACTAATGGAACTTCGACTTCTCTCGGTGGTCCAGCAAAATTTTGGGGCTCAGTTGATGGTATGGCAGTGGTTTAGAAAAACTTTAGCGTCAATCGGTGGCCTAGTGGAACTCCAACGTCATGGGGTGGTCCGACGGAACTCCGGTTTCAAGTGGCGATCCGGCGGAACTTCGGCGTCGGGCGGTGGTCCGGCGAAACTTGGTGTTGGGCGATTGTCTGATGGTTGTGGGGCTGAAGTCTGGCTACAGTCGGCGACCGGCAGTAGTTCGGCAGGGGTCGGATTGAAGTATGGCGGCGGTCGACGACCGGGTGGAAGTTCGGCGGAGGTCTGCTGCCGGGTTGTGGTCCGAGGACGGTCGGGCTGAAGTCCGGCTTTGGTCGGCGGCCGGTTGGAAATCCAAATAATGCTTTGACCCTTCCAATTGTCAGTGACCGGGCGGATTCGTTTTGTCGAGCAGCTCGGAATATATATATATATATATAATTAACCTACTTTTATTAGTTTTAAATAGTTCTTACTCATATCAGAGCTCTCTATATCAATATCACTCTCTATATCAGAGCTAATTATTATGTGCGGTCACCGGATGCTGTCTGGAGGCAAATTAGGATGTGCCAAGTCACTTCTTAAATGTGTATCTGGTGATGCGGCACATCCTGATTTGCCTCCTAACCGCCCGATTACCACACAAAATAATTTCTCCTATATCAGCGTCACTCTATGAAATGGAAGTTTTTCAGCATGAACGACACCAAAAGGTTTACCCAATCAAATAATTGCCTACATAGGAATTTTATTCATTTATCTTGTAAGGAATTAGAGTGAAATTAAATTGAAATAGAACCATTAAAGAGCCTCTCAATTGTCACGTCAATATAGAGCCAACTTAATAAACTTGTTAAAAGACCATGATTCACAGTTATTAAAGAATATCTTAATTATCAAATTGAAATAATTCAACTTTTTTTTTTTTGGACATTTAGGTCATTTAAGATAAAATCATAGACACAACCGCATACACAAAGACTCGAACTCAAAAACTCTTAGTTGGAAGCCTAAGCTCTCAACCAACAGACAAAGGTGAGCTGTGTAATTCGACTCTTCACTGAACCAAAATTCAATTCAACTTAAAGGAGGCCCCCTACTTTGGGGTTTTCAAGGCTACGTCCGAATTTTCTGTTAAAAGTTAAGGGGAGGATTTAAAATGTCAAATTGATTCCTTAAAAGAGTTGAACCATTTTGATCCTTTTCTCCAAAAATATTTGATTAACAAATATAGATGCAATTTACGAAGAAATAAATTCATCAGAAAAGCATGAAAGATAACGCAAAAGGAAAAACTTTTATCTCTCTAAGAGCTTGACAAGAATGAAATTGAATCACTTGCGTTTCTCATGCTCACGTTTCACCTTATTAGTTCCATAATTTATTGTAATGAAACAAACATGGATTGAAATACCTGGATTGTTTCTACATTTCACATGATCAATGACTCGATATGAAGAGCAGCTTTGTGACTTCTCACATTCTTCTGCATCTTCATGGCTTCTTCTCCTTCAAGTCTGAATAGACTGTCTATAACTAGGCTTCCTCTTAATTTAATTTAGAAGGTTATTAGCTGAAGAGCAACTAATTGATTTGAATGCCCCAAGAAATAGAAGCGCAATGACACTCATACAGGAACATTTACATCAACTCCCACTACATCTTTTGTGTCATTCTAATGATGCAGTTCATGCAATGGCATCAGCTCTTTTTCACTCAACTCTCCTTAAAGAAAGACTCATCAGCCTGTTTGATCAATCCTGACAAGCTTCTCTGCTGCAATTTCGGCAACCTTCAGATCACCATCACTGGTTCCACACCAGCTGAGCAAAGCAATCCATATACTAGCATCAGGCTCGAATGGCATTGTCCTTATGACCTCCAGTGCTCTCTCCACCTTCCCTTTGCGGCCAAGCAAATCCACAATGCAAGCATAATGTGCAAGGCAAGGAGTGACACCAAATTTCTCCTCCATTGAATTGAACCACTTCCACCCCTCATCGAGAAGACCGCAGCGGCTACAAGCTGATAAAAGAGAGATGAACACGATCTCGTTCGGCATCAATCCCTGATCTAACATGGTGGAAAAGGAACGAATGGCCTTTTCTCCATGTCCATTGATGCCATAACCATGTATCATGGAACTCCAACAAACAATATCCTTTTCCTGAAGACTATTGAACAAGATCTCTGCTTTTCCTAGAATCCCAAGCTTACAGTAGAAATTAATCAAGCATGAAATCACAAACACATTACAATTATATCCCAATTTGGTCAAATGACCATGTGTGCATCTTCCTAGTTCCAATGCTCTCAGCAAAGAGCAAGCTTGAAGCAAACTAACCAATGTAATTTCGTTAACTTGAACATTTTCAATTACCATATCATTAAATATTTTCAGAACTCGAATTGCTTGTTTGTTATGAGAACATACCAACATCATCGTGCTCCATGTTATGTGATCTTTGTGCTGAAGATCACTGAACAGCAATTGTGCCATTTCAATCTCTTTGAAATCTGCATACATCTTAAGAATTGCTGCCCCAATAGAAACTAACGTCAAAAGCCCATTCTTTATGCAACAACAGTGCAATTCTATTCCAAGCTTAAAGCAATTAAGTTGAGGGCATATCGATATCAAGTTGCGGACAATAATCTCCCCAGGCTTGACCTGAGAAGTTCTCATTCTAGAAAAGTAACCAATTGCCTTCCTAAGCCCTCCATTTTGTATGCATCCAATGATCAGATTCTTCCATGAGATATCATCCTTCGTCTCCATGGCATCAAAAACTAAACTTGCAGCATTCATCTTGCAACATTTTGCATACATGTCAATAAGGGAGTTCTGTAGTCTTGCTTCCATATGCCATTCCCTCCTTATGGTACTTCCATGAATCTGCTTTCCATATTGCAAAGATCCAGTATTTGCGCAAGCAGGCAGAACACTTAAGAAGCTCACAAGATTAGGACTGCCAAAGCAAGATTGCATTGAGCTAAATATGTTTATAGCTTCCATGAACTCTCCACACTTGGACAGGCCGGTTATCATAGCAGTACATGAGATGAAATCTTTTGTAGGTATCGAATAAAAGAGAGACCTTGCACTTTCTAAGTCATTCAGATGAAGATAGAAGCTGACGAGGGAAGTGGCTGCAGAAGTTTCCACGTTCAGAGCAGATTTGATTGCAATGCAATGAATCCCATATTTTGTATAATCTGAAGCTTCGCCATTAATGGCACGGATAATTTGAGAAATTTTGCTTGAATAGATGGAATCCATTCTGCTTGTGGTTGGGGAGAAAAACAAGCGAGTTGCTGGAAAAGAAGACACTTTGAGTAGTTTTGTCGAACAGTTGGAACGCAACTTAAAAAATATCGCTTTTCTGAGTAGAAAAATCATCTCGGAAGACAGCAGAATCAAGAACTGGGTTACGCTGATTGAGGAAGCTAATAACTGATAATGGAGAAAATAAGATGAAATCAGACCAGTATTATCCATTAAGGTTACCCAAAAATCCCCGCTTCGTCCCGGGAGTCGGAACGGAGGAAGGGCATCGAACCCTAAAGCGCGAATAGATGGCAATTGCAAGAACAGGGGTTCATGTCGACGATTATTTGGAGTGTAAGGACTAAGGAGTGCTTCTTAGCAGTTTCGTTTTAAATTTCCCATTTTTAGCTTTTGGCCATTCTTGAATTCATTTTTCTTTTCTCGGCGTTGAACATTCTAGCACGCTGTCGGTGGAAGTTCAGAGGCCACCATGAGAGAACACAAAGAAAGAGCTCGATGCGCAGAAAATTGAATTCACGCTATGTTTGATCAATTAGTAGGCGATTTATCTGTCATTCCTGTTCTGACTGCCCATTTCATATTTATTTGATGTTTTTCTTCCTATCAAAAGAAAAAGTTGCATTGCTCTGTGATATGCATTAGACAGTTAATAAAGGTGAGATTATTTTATGCGGTTATGCCATCCTTTTGCTTATATCAGGTGGCGTGACGAGCTCTGATTCGCCTCCAAGCGATCCGATATCCGCACATAATAATTTCTCTTAATCAAGAGGGGTTAAATTTTGGCTGAAGTCATTTCAATTGCATATGTGCTGCATTTGATTTCTATTGGAGAGGACAATATTTTGGCACCTTGCCATATTACTGTTAATTTAAAAAATTATAATGTTTAATAATGTCATATTGTTCATGAAAAAGTTTTATTTCCTTATTTTGTGAAGGAAATTTTCATAAAAGAATCAATTTAGAGAAGGTTTTGATGCAGCACCGCAATGCTACATATTCAAGCATCACAATATTTTAAGCTTAAATATGAAGTCACAATAGAGTTAACCGCCGCATCGTCGTTTTCAGCACTACAGTGCTAGTTATTGAAAGGGATAACCCAAAATAGAGAGTTTGGCGCCCTACGCCCATGAGTTCTGCATAGCTAAATCAGCTGAATGTCAGGGCAGTGACAATTAATTAAGTTATAGTACGAAGCGATATATTGATTAAGTATGAACACCACAACTGAGCACGACACAAAACTAGTTCATTAAAGAGCACCGCAACACTACATCATCCTACGCCGCTACGCTGTAATAAGTTATGAGGGCTATGTTATGCTTAAGTATAAATGGATGGTTGTATTGTTAATGGGTGACTTCTTCCATTATTTTATTTTTGTTCTATAGTTTTAAGTGTAGGAAGAGAGTTGAAGAGGAGAAATTATTCCGTGCGGAGTCCGGATCAGAAGAATCGTCCCGATATTTGAATGTACATATTGTGTACAAATTTTGTACAGTGTGTATCAATTTTTTATACACACTGTTTGAACACTGTGTGTACACTCACAGTCCGAAGAGTTCTTCACACCTAGACTCTACACGGAATAATTTCTTATTGAAGAGAGGGAGTTTACTAGAGTAGGATCAACTTATAAGAGTGGAGTGCAACTTGCATTCCATATAAGGAGACTCCTGATTCTTACTTTCTCATCCCATCTTCTTGAACTTTGTGTTTTAATTATTAATGAAATTCATGTTTTAAATTTTATTGTAATGACGATTAGTGGCTAAATCTATGATCTCGATAGAGCTATAATGGCACAAATAGTCTAAACAGATTTCTTAGAAGAGCTACGAGGTGGCAAATGGGGATATGGGTGGTGTTGTGTCGATCTCGTTGTGACTTTGATGAAGGGCGTTATGAATTCTGCAGTGGGAATATTTGGAAGGCTTTGTTTGACAAAGATGGCTGTCAGATCTAAGTCGGATGGGACAATCGACGATAAATCTTGGTGAATTTTGATGGACGTGACACTGTTGGAGGCTCAATCGTTTGTATCTGCATCTGACTTAGGATCGCAAATTACAATGATTGTGGATTTGTGCATTGATTGTGGATGATGCGGGAAAAAAATTTAGTGCAGTATCTTTGGAGATCGAAGATGATGGTACCTGGATAATCCGTTGTAGTGTAGACCTAGATTGGCTGGGAGATTTCGTATTGAGCTTGGCGATGGTAGATTGGGACTTGGCATTTGATTTTGATTTTAACTAATGTGGAATCATGTGAAGGTCAGTGGAGATGGGATAGTTGGAGAATTTGTACCAATATGTGAAGTTGAGTAATGGATCGACGATATTTAGAGAGATGGACTGCCATTGACGATCTGGAAAGGGGATTTGGAAGGTCACCGACAGCTAGAAACGGGAGACACAACTGCTGGTTGTTTGATCAGGCCGAGATATCGGCAATTTTTTCGGATTCAACGGACGGTGACGAATCTGGTGATTGGTCTACGGATGAAGATGGAGAAAAGTTGTTGGATCTACCTGATGTAGATGAAACCTGCACAGGAATTGGACGGAGCAACAGAGAATAACAACTCACAGAGAAAACAGAGAAGATGAACTTCTTCTTGGATTAAACTTTCTTAACTGCCTAAGACCCTTTTACTGTAGCACATATATTCTACTAAGCAAGCAGCCTATACTAAGATAGCTAATAAACTGAGAGGTAATACTCAATTACTATAAAGCTAAAAATAGAAAATAGCAGGTGATAGTGGCCAACTTCCCACCAACGGAACGTGAGACTGTTCCCTTGAAAATAAACTATGCCTTCGGTCCCGGATAGTATGGATGCTCCGCATCATGCGCCCCCTCCACGAAAGAACTGTTGTGTGTGTTTTCCATCACAACAGGGCTGTTGTCCGGTGGATAATAAGGATATAAATCTGCAACGTTGAAAGTGCTGGGTGTGTTGAACTCAGCGGGTAACTGAACAATATAGGCATTCTCATTAATACGGCGTGTGATGGGGAAGGGTCCGAACTTTCTTTTACTTAGTTTGTTGTAAGTGCCCCCAGGGAACCGCTCCTTCTTCATGCGAACCCAAACAAGATCGCCAGGATTAAATACCTTTCTTCTCTTGTGACTATCAGCATCTACTTTGTACTTCTCATTGGACTCTTGCAATTTTAGCCGGACATTTGACAGCATGTCCGAGAACTCTTCCACCCACGTCGAAGCCGCTTTGCTTTTACAATTTGGGATGACTGCAACATCAACAATAGAATTGGGCGGTTTAGTGTATACAATGCTAAACGGGCTCTTACCGGTGGAGCGATTGGGCATAGAATTAAATGCAAATTCGGCTTGGCATAGAACTTAATCCCACAACGTCGGCTGCTCCTGCACTAGGCAGCGGAGGAAATTGCCTAGTGTCCGATTCACCACTTCGGTCTGCCCATCGGTTTGGGGATGGTAAGATGAACTGAGTTGAAGTTGTGTTTGCAGCCTTTTCCACAACTCACGCCAAAAGTGGCTTAGGAATTTCACATCCCTGTCCGAGGTTAAGCTCCTCGGTATGCCATGTAACCTGACAATCTCTCTGAAAAATAACTTAGCTATATTAAGAGCGTCAAAAGTTTTCTTACAAGCCACGAAATGAGCCATTTTAGAAAAGCGGTCGACGACGACCATAATAGAATCGTTTCCTCGCTTGGTGCGCGGTAGACCGAGGACAAAATCCAGGCTCAAATCTTCCCAAATTGTAGCTGGTACCGGTAGAGGTAGATATAATCCCGAGTTTTGTCCGCCACTCTTATAATTTTGACAAATTGAGCATCTTTCCACATATCTAGCAACATCTCTTCTTAAATGAGGCCAAAAGAATTTATCTTGCATTTGTGCTAAGGTCTTGTCTCTCCCAGCGTGTGCGGACAAGCCTCCACCGTGAATCTCTTGGATCAACAATTGTCTCCAGGAGGACTGCGGAATGCACAGTAGATTTGCTTTAAACAAAAACCCATGACGTATTGAAAAGTCTTCAGCCGTCTCTTTATTAAGGCACTTGAGCCAAGCACCAGCAAAGTCAACATCTTGTTCATATAGATCCCTTAAGCTGCTTAGACCTGAAAATTCAGTCTGCAATTGCATAACAAGGGCTGATCGACGACTCAATGCATCGGCGACCCGGTTCTGGGATCCGCTTTTGTGTTTCAACACGAATGTGAATTTCTGCAGAAAAAGAATCCAACGTGCGTGCATTCGGTTGATGTTTTTCTGCGTGTTGATATATTGAAGGGCCTTGTGGTCGCTGCAAAGTACAAAATCCTGATGTAGCAAATAGTGCTCCCACTGCTTCAGGGATCGAATGACAGCATATAATTCCTGCTCGTATACCGACCACCGCTGCCGAGACGGGCAAAGTTTTTCACTGAAGAATTCAACCGGTCTACCTTCTTGTGTTAACACCGCTCCAATACCAATGGTAGACGCGTCGGTTTCAACTGTAAAGGGCTTCTCGAAATCGGGTAAGGCGAGGACAGGGGCAGACGAAACTGCAGCCTTGAGGATTTCAAAACTTACTTGATGCTCTTCACGCCAGTCAAATTGTTTTTGTTTTAATAGATCAGTTATAGGAGCTAGAATTGAACTAAATCCTTTAATAAATTTCCTGTAGAAATTTGCTAGGCCATGAAAGCTCCTAATATCAGAGAACGATTTAGGTGTAGGCCATTCAACAATAGATGCAACCTTCCGAGGGTCTGCACTGACACCGTCCGCTGAAATCTTGAAACCCAGGAAAGATACAGTGCTAGAGGCAAATTCGCACTTGGGTATGTTCAAATAAAGCTTGTTCTGCCTTAGTGTCTCAAAGATCTTCTGTAAGTGTAATAGATGGGCTTCCAAACAGCGGCTAAAGACCAGTACATCGTCGAAATAGGCAACACAGCATTTATTCAAAAATGGCTTTAGTGTTTCATTCATGAGCCGCATAAAGGTTGAAGGGGCGTTGCATAACCCAAATGGCATAACACGCCATTCATACAGACCTTCCCGCGTCTTGAAAGCAGTCTTCCATTCGTCCCCCGGGCGAATGCGAATTTGATGATACCCACTGCGTAGATCCAGTTTGGAAAAAATTTGCGATCCAGCTAATCTTTCCAACATTTCATCCATCCTTGGCATAGGAAATCTGAACTTAACAGTTATTTTATTGACGGCTCTGCTATTCACGCACATTCTCCAACTGTCGTCTTTTTTTGGTACAAGTAGAGCTGGGACAGCGCATGGGCTTAAGCTGTGTTGTATAAGTTGTTTCTCCAGCAGCTCATCGACAAGTTGTTGCAAAATGCGGTGTTCAGTCGGACTCATTTTGTAATGCGGTATATTCGGTAATGACGCTCCCGGTAACAGATCAATTTGGTGTTGTATAGTTCTCAAAGGTGGAAGCCCATCCGGCAGCTTGTCAGGTCCAATGTCAGCATACTCCTTTAGCAGCGCCTGAATGGTGTCTGAGATCTCCAAGCCTTCATTTGAATTGGATTGCTCTTTGACAACAAGTGCCAGAATGTTTGATGCTTCCTTCCACGCATGTAGTAATTGATTGCCTGAGACAACAAACATAGGAGTTTTGTTTTTGTCACCAGCTGAATCCATACCTGGGCCATTTGGTAGCAAGCGTAGCGTTCTCCCTTTCCAGTCAAAAGTGTAGGTGTTGGCTCTGCCGTCGTGGATTGCGCCCACATCGAATTGCCACGGTCGACCGAGAATGATGTGGCACACGTCCATGTCGATCAAGTCGCAAACAGCTTCGCTCGCATAATATTTTCCAATGGAAAACGGTACTTGGCACATCTCCGAAACGGACATTTCTACACCCTTCCGCACCCAACTAATCTTGTACGGACTGGGATTTTTGGAAGTTTTGAGTTGTAAGGCCTGCACCGCAGCCTTGGACACCACATTTTCCGTGCACCCGCTGTCTATCAACAGATCACAGATCTTGCCATTGATCGTGCATTTAGTTCTAAATAAAACATTCCTCTGAGAGTTGGTGGGATGACGTGGTGCCAACAGCAATTTCTGCAACACACAAACGAGGTTCTCCCCCTCGTCGCCTTCAACCTCCTCAAAGGACTCTTCCGGGTTATCCTCGGTACCTCCTGTTGCTTCCTCTCCTTCCGCCTCCAGTAACTGCAATTGAGGTCGAGTAGGACACTCGTTTGATTTATGACCTTGCTGAAAACACCAGAAGCATTTAATGGTCGTGGGCTTCACATAAGGATTCTCCTTATTCAACACCTTTGGCTTAAAGGCAGCTCTAACTTCATTTCCCCTGTTGTTCACATTCACGGTTTGCTGTGTACCAGCACTTCCGGTTTGAGCTCTGTTTGCCTGTACAGCATTAAAATTGTTCGATCTCTGACTTTCAGCTACTGGTTCTGTCATTCTTCTGCCCTGGCTGTTTTTACTGTGCCTTGCCAATTGTATTTCTACCTTCAACGCATACTGATGTAGATGAAACCTGCACAGGAATTGGACGGAGCAACAGAGAATAACAACTCACAGAGAAAACAGAGAAGATGAACTTCTTCTTGGATTAAACTTTCTTAACTGCCTAAGACCCTTTTACTGTAGCACATATATTCTACTAAGCAAGCAGCCTATACTAAGATAGCTAATAAACTGAGAGGTAATACTCAATTACTATAAAGCTAAAAATAGAAAATAGCAGGTGATAGTGGCCAACTTCCCACCAACGGAACGTGAGACTGTTCCCTTGAAAATAAACTATGCCTTCGGTCCCGGATAGTATGGATGCTCCGCATCACTACCGACGTCGAAAGTGTGGGTTCTTGAAGATATTGGATCATTTAGCACTTGATGCCGAATCTTAGAAAGAACACCAATTGATACTAACCTATTGGATCGAAGGGGATGAACAGCAATTGTAGTCCATCAAGCATTCCAAGAAAACTCTGAATTGAGAGAAGGGGGAGCAGGAAGAAGAATTTCAGAGCAAGGTGATTTTGTTCATTCATTTTTATTGCATACCTAATAGCTCTCAAGGGAGATTATTTACAGAAAATACTAGACTATTAAACTACTATTTAGCTCCTCATATAGATTAAGGCTTCGTTTGGGACGGCTTTTTTAGTGCTTCTTAAAACGGAGTTCTAGTACAAAAATTTAAAATTTTGAATTAGAACTCCGTTTTAAAAAGCAGTAAAAAAGCCGTTAACGAACAACTTTCTTTTTGTTTCTTAAAGCAGCTTCCTAGTATAAGAATTTTGATTTTTGTACTAAGAAGCTGCTTCAAGAAGCAACAAGAAATCCGTCCCAAACGAAGCCTAACTTTATTCTGTATGCTCCTCATTTTGTTGTACATGACTTCTAAAGACTTGCAAGATTCAAAAGAAAAATTTAATGAACACAGAATGAATACAAAGGTTTGTATGTGAAATTAAATATTTGGGTTATATAAATACTGGCCTCCCTTCCATATTCCTCCAGGACCAAGTACTATTGGTTTTAACAATGCACAGGGTCCTACACAGACAAATGCATATTTTCCATACCAATTATGATCAGAACCAGGGCTGAACATGTAAAATTCTTCAAAAATCCACTCTTCTGAATTACCACTGAGTTTCTTCTTCCCTGTTGCAGCACCAAAAAAAAAGTAGTATCAGTTCTAGCTTAATTATGATAAAGCCTTGCTTGTTGCAACAAGAGTCTTAGGAAGTTGTTGGGCTGAGTTTTTATTGTTTTTTTGTCATGTGTGGACCTTTTTTAGGAACTCCATTCTTGTATTTACTTTGGCTGCACTGAGTTTCATTTTTATCCATCCTTCTACTAACTTTATATTATATTGATATATGAAATTGTAACCCATTGTTTCAATAACTTTTTGCTATATTATTTTTTTGGACTTTTAAGTCAATTAAGGCTTCGTTTGGGACAACTTTTTTTACTACTTCTTAAAGCAGCTTTTTAGAACAAAAATTTTAAATTTTATACTAGAAAGCTGCTTTAAGAAGCAGTAAAAAAGCCGTCTCAAACGAAACCTAAGTCAAATTGGCACACACATCACACACGCAAGCTTCAAATCCCAAACCTCTTGGTTGCTAGCCAAGAGATCAACATGAGCTGCGTCTTTTTGCTATATTACGGAGCAATGCTTCTCTTACCTATCCAATACATTTCTGGTGTGATATGTGATGCTGGAAATATGTTGGCTTTGCTGCATGTAATGAGCATTTCTTTTCTATTACTTTTATATGCAAAAATGTCAAACTAAAGCTATCATTCCATTTCTCATAATTGAAACTTGCTCATCAACTTTATGAGATTTAACGACTTCAAAATTGCTAAATAAACTAGCCAACTGAAGAACACAAGTGAGATCATTACTCTCTCAATCACAGTAAACTCTACAGGTGTGGAGGTGTAAATCCTGCTTAATATCTCGTTCATTTGAAGATAATCGTTGCATTCTTCTTTCTCTTCCTCTTCTTTTTTTTCCCCATCTTGATGTTTTGTTGTGTCCCAACCAGAGAACAAACCATCAAATCCTTTCTGCGACAGAGATCTGAAGAATGCTGAAGAGCTTTGGGCCTTCGATAAGTCTGTTGGTGGAATTATACTGAACTCTGATGATTTTGCTTTCCTGGAGAAGTAGTTCGATCCTTGGAGGCAGACGGCACAGGTTGCATCAGGTGTGCTTACTGTTAAATGGCTCATTATACTTCCCTGTAACTGGATGAATGATGGTGTTGAATTCTGGACCACTAGTACTGAAGATATCTGGTCGTCCCGGAGAGCCACCAAACACTTTGCTTCCATGGTGCCATTCGGGGAAGTAGATATGAGTTCCACCTTATCAAAGCCCTAAGAGGTGGCTTTTGATGAAATGAACTCTCTTCGTTGAACTATTCCTATCCGATCTCTTTCCCTCTAGATTCGGCCAAGGGAATCCTGACCGAATCATTGTGAGGGTTAGCCATCGGAACCGCCAGTGGATTTTTAGATTGCATCTCAACGAGTTTCTTCATTATCTCCTCCAACCTCCAAATTATCTCTCCATCTGATTCTCCATGGTTATAAATCTTCCTTCGATGGTTGAGAATTTCTTTTCCACCCCAATTTGAATTGCTCCACTTCGCCATCCTATGCATCCAACTTCTTTGCTCCCATTGTCTCAAAAAAATCACTCTCTGATACCAATTTGATATAAAATGGATGCCGAAATGGGTAGAAACCTTGGCTGAAATTCAATTTTAGCAAAACCAAAAGATAAACACAAGAAAACTATGAACACACTAGAACATTTTTTTATTGGTATATTTATGAAGAAAAACATACAATACAATTTGATCTTCAATTGGAGAGGAAGATTCAGCTCTCCCAAATCCCTAGCCGCCGGGTAGATCCCTCACAACCTAAGTAACCTTAATTTCAGCAAACAAAAGCATAAAATTAAAATCACCCCATAGTTAGCCCTAAATAGGCTTCCCTAATTCCCTCCCAAATCAGCCTACTTTCCTTACAAGATTCCCTTTCTAATTTGAATTCAATTTGGCTCTCTTTTCCTAATTAATATCCCCCCAATTTTCATTAAAATTTTCTTAAATATGTCTCCATCTATTTATCCACCTTTCATATTGAATTAAAGCTTTATTGGGCCCCACAAGGGGTCCCCCCCCCCCTCCTCCTTTCAACTGGGTTCGGTTCTGCTGAATTGGTGAAAAGGCTTCCGCCCCTCGTGGCCGGTGCATAACAAAGTACACTCTGATGTTTCTATGAAAAATATGAAATAGAAGTGCATATACTATTTTGTTCGGGAACTAGTTACCTCTAACTTTCATGTGAAAAGACAAGAAAATTGTATGTCTGAACTAATTAAACTGTAACATGTCTTTGAGAAAATAATAGTTATTTTGTGTTTTCTTAAATTTGACATTTAAAGCTTTTATTTATAAACTTCAAGATATGGATATTGAACTCTATAATAGGATTTGGGAATGAATACTAAGTTAAAATACTCATTATATTGATGTTTAACATTTTAGAAAAATGAAAGGGCCCGGCAGAGTAAAATTATAGGAAGTAAATCAGATAGAGTTTTCAGTTAAGGCATTTTGTAACCCAATTTCCATATTTTGATGTATAAAATCAACTTATATTGAATTATTTGTGCATGAAGTACTTTGCAAATCAGAATTTAGATGGCTATTGTTTCTATTTATTATTTTGAATTTCTTAATAAGCTTTAGTGTATTATATTATGGCTGAGAAATCTATTTTAGGAATTCAATTCTTCCATTAGATTTGGCAATTCCTTGAAAGAATATGAATATATACTCAATCATCACCATAGTCAAGAAAATACAATATAATTCCCAGCACAAGTTTGTTAGCAAATATCTCAAAAAGCCAAGGGCCATTTGGTTGCCCAAATATATAAACCATATTTTAGAAATTTATAATATCATCTTGAAGCACTTTTGAGTACAAATGAAATCAACACATTTAAGAGATTTCAAAGGTATTTGTATAGTTGAAAATCAATATTAATTTCTAATTACATCCAACTAAATGATGAAATCTAATTAATTCAGCATTTATAACAAATATGAATTCTAATTTCAAGCAACCAAATGGAACCTAAGCTAACGACCTTGAAGACTAATAGACACTCAAGGCTATACTAAAACACTAGCATGTTTCGTTGAGGCTTAGGATAAGCTGTGTGAACCAGTTAAGCAAAAAGCATGTAGGCTTAAGCCTTAAGCGGACTTTAGCCGTTTCGTTGGTCAAAAGATTAAACAACATAAGCTTAAAATTTGTCTGGAGAAGATGAAACGCGTATGCATGATTAGGAATAAATTGTGTTAGATAGTTCACAAGTTAGCTTCTCAATGAGTGGATTAGTTAGAATGATTAGCACTTAATTAGATTAATTAATGATTGCACTACCAAAAAAAAGATTGCATGAACCACTCCTAACAGCAGCATCAACGACAATTGTGATCGCATGCATGCACGATAGTGACTATAATATCACGACGTTTATATCATTAATGGGACACAAGAAAATAGCGGTGAGAAAATTTTGGACTATAAATGGAAAACGGCAACACGCTTGGAGATGGACAGTGTTGTTATCATGAGGAGCAACCTGGAGAAGATGAAGGTTCATTCCAAAGCGAGGATGAAGAACAAGCTAAAAAAAGCTTAAGCCGTCCCAAAAGGGGGACATAAGTTAATTAAACTTATGCTTTTTATACTTAGAAAACTTACACAAAAGCTCTTTGTCTTAGGGTTTAACTCTGAGTTAAGCCCCAACCAAACAGGCAACGAAGGAGGAAGAGAAATCTCACCTTCACGAATACAGGACCAATTTCAAAGTTTTAGAGCTTTCTCAAATTAAAGTTTTACCATAATGTGTGTCGCCATTTCAATTAGAAAAGTTTTAGATTTTTGCAAAAATTTCTAAGCGAGAAACTTCACCAAGAGGGGAAAAAAAACTTTTAACATTCTTAGCACTGAAGTGCCATCTTCTGTTTCCAGCCCATACAAAAACCACCAATTAGACAATGCCCGAAAAAAGGAGGCGGAAAATCTTGATCTTTATCCTAATCACATACCTGCACTGCATCAATGGAATCGGAATCAGCATCCTTGACAGACCACTTCGAAGCGCTCCATGCCGAGCCATCACGCGAAATACCAGTAAGAACCAAGCCCAACCCGCCCTTCACCGACGAATCCCCATCCCCAATCGTGTAAAGCACCTCCTCAAACCCATCGTCCTTTCAATAAACTTTAGGCCTGTAAGAAGTAACGATTCCGTCGGCGATTTGAAGCCTTAGAGAGCTCCTCTTCCTAACACTGAGCTCAACACATCGCCGGACTCGGAGAACTTGATGCCCTTAATTTCTTCCGAATCTTTCCTCCAGGGATTGGGGAGGAGACTGGACAGTGGTAGCGGAGGAGGCTCGAAGAAGATGGGGTTTGGGAAGGTGGAAGGAGAAGAGGGAATGGGAAGCCATGAAGGTAACGAAGTGGCGGGAGAGTTCAAGATTCCGTGGCTTCATGTTTGGGATTTTTTGGATCATGGGTAGTTTTTCTCTCTCCACATCTTTTTCTTTCTTTTTTTTTTGGGAAATAGCTTTTTCTTTCATTAATATATTATTTTTACGTGTGTATATATATATATATATATATATATATATATATATATATATATAACTAATCATAACTAATTACAATACGAATATTCAGTCTAAAATTTTTTAGGCAAAGCAACTTGTATGCACATATGGCTCTATGTACATATATAGAATTCCTTTCTCTTCTCTTCCATCAAAAAGTAGGAAAAAAATTTATTTTTCAGCACCACCTAGTCTTCTATTGGGATTAAGTAAGCCTGTAGTGCAGCAACATTTTCATGTCATAAACTCATGCTTTCTTAAGCAGAACAGTTTTTGTGAGCAGCAGTACGCTTGCTCAGAATTTTAGAACAAAAATAATCAGATTTTCAAGTCTGCATAAAGTACACAGCTCACCTTGGCCTGTTAGTTGAGAACTTAGACTTTCAATTAAGAGGTATTGGGTTCGAGTCTTTGTGTATGCTTTGTGTGTGTGAATTTGTCTTATATGGCTTAAATGTCCAAAAAAAAATAGTCTGCATAAAGTTGAATATTTTATGTAGTACAAAATATGACTATTTTCTATGAAGAGTTCACCATAAGCTGCCAAGTTAATGGAACTAAAATTTAAACCAACTTCAATAAATAAAGATTTTTAATATATTCTTGCTACAATATACCTAGAAAAAAAATTTTCAAAGCAGAAACAGATGCTTCCCGAAATACTAAACACTCATAATTTTAAGCATGATATTTCAACTCATTTATGATACTTGTACTTAAGAATAAGTAGTGAGATTTGAACTATATGAAGTCCCTTTGAATCCTCTTCATAATCCTGCAAATCCAGAAAAAAAAATGATCATAAAATACAGGCATCAGAACCTCAAAAATAAACTTTTAGAGCTAATGGAGAAAGTTGGATTTCCTTTACCTTAACAACAACACATGGGCGTCATATGACTTTTATTTCCTTTCCCTCTGAGTCAATCTTGGGCACCTGCAATACACAAAAATTAGTAACTGAAAGTTGATTTATTAGAAAATATGAATGCATCCACTAATGAAATAAGACAAACACAATATGTACAAGATCTTTGCTGAAAATGAATCATTTTACTTGTGTTCATTGTGTACTTTATATAATTATTGGACATAAAATCAAAAATCTCTAGGCATCCATGCCAAGCTCTGCTAATAGTTCCACATCTTCCTATAATTTCAAGGAAATCATAAACTTAATTATTATAAAATTAAAAGTTTAATTCCGTATATATATACATTCTCACAAGTTTTTGAATTCAACATTTTCACATACCTAGTAACAATGGTATGATCGCATGCAATGTCTCCAATACTTCTATATGTAATTTTTCTTAAATAGAAAAGAAAAAGAAATAAATATAATCTGTCATGAAATTGCGATTTTTTTTAATTGGGAAAGTTTTGAAGAACAATACATATGCTTAAATATTTACATACATATAACATCAAAGTACATACATGAAATATTTTATTTTATTTTAAATAAGTTAACATTAAAGACATTTTAATAGGAATTAAATATTTTAGTGTTATATAAATAAATATAAAGATTTAGATGTCATATATGTAGATAGATACAAATTTTATAATCTATATCAATCCCCATTTATTCTATTGTTGCTATCATTATCACAATTTGGAGGATTAAATTTGTTTGACTACTCAATTGACAAAATAAGATGCAAGTAAAGCTTTCAATGTTAAGTATAAACTCTTCTAGAGATGAATAAAATTCCACATCCACAAGATATTTACAATTAATTTTGCTTTTAATTAATTGAGTTAAATTTATGACTTGTCAAAGAAGAAAAAAAAAAGTTGAAAATGAACTATCCGGCTAAAAGAAGAAAATTGTGGACTGCTGATATCTTTCATTTTTTTTTCAAAAATCTTTAACGTAAAAATATCAATTTGATGCATATAGGATTGAATATAATTAATCAGCAAGTAATTTAAGTAAATTAATTATAACTTACTCATTATAATTATTATCAAAGAAATAATCACAAATCTTGATAATTTACATATCATTAGGAATTGCAATTCATTATGAAAATGAGTAGGATTGTGATATAAAAAATAAAAAACTATTATCACCTTCAATGCAATTACATATTTCCTTTTCATAGGGAGAGATCATGATAATACATTAGCAGGCATAAATATTAGAATGGAGACAAGCAGATAAACTTAAATGGTAACTAACAAGGGGATTAAGTGTAATCTAGTTTGCAAGTAAACAACTAAGCATTTGTATGTAACTATCGATAAATGCATTATGAATCTTCTAATATTGCATTAAGCACATAACTTGAGATCTATCACTAACTAATTTCCTCTGCTATGAATTTCATTTATAGACTACCATCACATAAATTATAATTCAAGCTGAAGGAGCAGCAATGGTTCCTTATTACCAACCAAAACATGAATCACTATCTCCCATCACATGAAGGACACTTCATCTCTCTTAATCTCCCTCTCAATTTGAAATATATGGTTAGTTGTTATTTGTCTATCTCTTTCTCTCCCTCTCATCTATAAATATCATCTTATTTTTTTCCCCTATGCAACTTCATTCAATATGAGAGAAAAAGAGAGGATATGCATTCACTTCAATCGAGCAGCTAACTTCATAGGAACAACTAATAAGTTGATTTATTAACTTTTCCATCTCTCACTATTTTCACAGCTCTGTTCTCTCAAGGCCACATATTTTAAGAGGTGTCTTGAATATGTTGAAAGAAATTAATTCCTAAGGTGCATAAACTTTTATTAGAATGTAAGGATTTTTTTATTTCATTTTATCTTTATCACCTCTAGATGTAGATAGATAATAACATTAGAATCAAAATTATCAAGATGAACATCTTTTTCATAGAGACAAGCCAAGTTTTTTGTAGTTTAAAACAAAGATAACTACGATGAAGGATATATGGCCCAATAATTAGAGAAGAAAATTGATTCTTTAAACTTATTAATCTAAATCTCATACTTTACATGTTATCCCTTAGCTTTCTAAGAGGAGGTAAAAAATGAAAATTGAATATATTGAAATTATCTTAGGCAAGCCATTTGGCATATCTAAGATAACAATCCTAATATATTAAACAAGAGCATAAAGTAGATTAACAATATTTAATCGTGAATGGGCAGAATCAATAGAATAGAACCTAAATTTGAAGTCACAACTAATGCCCAAAAATGTTTTGAAACTTCATATCTAAAGCTACTAATATAATTAATACACTCAAAAAATAACACACTACCTACCATTTTAATTAAGATCAACCCTATATTATGGTAAATCTAATGCTATTTGTATATCGAAGTAAATTACATTAACATTTGCATTAAAGTTTTAGTGCAATGAGGTTCTAGTATTTGTTTATTGATGCAAGTTAAATAATCATGATGAGAATGGGAAAAAGATACATACTGCAAGTGTCTTCCCATTAGGTTCAATATCTCTATCATGAAAACACCATCTTTCAACTCCAGTTACACAGAAGTATGCTAGAAAGATTTGATAAATCTCAACCGATCCTAAAGTAATCAAAGCCATAACAACAAAAATAAGAATAAGAGAAACAATACCAATAGATTAATCGAGCTATTTTGGTGACTTCAAAGAAGCCAAACTTCATTTTCTTTTCAAGAATCCCATCATCAGCATTTTACCAGTAGGTTCTTGCTTTTAGAATCTTGAACAAAGATTTGGAATGAAGAGTTAGAGCATGCTCTCTACTTGATTCACTTCACTACAGAGAAGAAAAAAGAAAATACAAATAAAGAGATGAAACCAACTTAACAAAAAGAGCAATTTCATGTTGAGATACAAGACCAAACAAGAAAAAAATGTTTAAAAGAAAACCAAGTGTAATTTCATAGCAGAATAAAAATCAATATAAGATTCCAGTAAGCTAATTACCTCTTATTTGATTTTGGAAAGAATACCCTTTCCCATTTAGCCGAAGAACCATCACCCTAATTGGCACTGTTATCAACTGGACATGTCTGTGACGAAGGAATCTATAATCATGAAATCCAAACAATTAATAGCAAAAAAATTTCTCATTAATCTTCAAGAAGCAAATCACAAATGCAAATAAAATAAAACATCAAGATTGCTTATAACATTAAATGTGACTAAGTTGAAGATCAACAATGCTGAAGAGCCCCCTAGTTACATTTCTTTGTTCATCAAGCCAGGCAAAGCGTGATTTATAAGCAGAAAATTTTTGGTGGCTGGATAAAAAAAATAAAGACATCTATAAGGAAGATATGACAATGAAAACAAAGATGAATTTTATATATGAATACAAATTAAAGATCTCAAACAAGATTTTTTGAATTGTGGATCTTCTCTCAATAATGTAAAAGGGAACCACTTTTGCATTATAAATAATATAAAATAAACTTTTTATTTGATTATCATAAGGAATACTGAATTTTTTGCTTTTCAACACGATTACTTCTAAATGGAAGGTCGAGAAGAATAACTCCAGCCTCCAAATGCATGGAATTTAAAAAGGCATGAATTTAAATATAAAAAAATAGTGCTTACATCCGTTATTTTTTATCTTTGAATCAGAAAGTTAATCATCTGCATATTAGGATTCATAAAAAGAAGCTAGCGACCTACGAAATTTTGACAAAGAACCTCGTGAAAGGGCTGAAAGATCGTTTCCTTCACAGCGACCATCCAAAGCTCGTTCATGCAAGACTAAGGAAAAACAAAGAAGGAGAAGAAGCTCCTTTAATGACTATTTCAGACCTTGCCTTAACGCAAAGCTGAAGAAGAACCAAAAAGCTAGCAAAGCCCGAGCTCTCCCATGGCTTCCGACACGACAAGAGTGAAGAACATATGTTAGTGACTTTTAGAACTCCTCCCGCGAAGTGAGCTCAAATGTCGAGGATTCTGATCTGACAGCAGTGAAGAGCTTCTTTGGAGTATTGGGAAAATAACCTCCCGTGAAGCTAAAAAACATAATGGAAAGAAGAAATAAATGTGAGGCGGGGGAATTCGAAGAGACCAGTGAAAACTTATATTTATTAAAAAAAATATTGAAGGAATGAAATGAAGAAATAAATGGGACGTCAGGGAATTCAAAGAGACAGAGAAAACTTATATTTATTAAAAAAATTGAAGTGCCACGATTGGTTGAGAGGAAAGGAAAGGTGAAGGATTTAACGCATGGTGAAGAAATTTAAGAGTAAAGTATTTAATTGTTTTTAAAGCAAAACGTTGGGCCATTTAAAAACCGGGACATACCTTTCAAATATTAAAACTGAAATGAGAGTTTGGAGATTTATTTAATTTGTAAGTATTATTTTTTTTTTAATTATTAATTATTTATAATATAATGGATGGTCAAGATAATTTAAAAAGAAATAAAATGAATGATTTGGATTTGCTAGGGGAAGGAAACTCAAGTCTCTTTTATAATAGTAGTATAGATATTTAACTTCTAAAATTTTAATATTACATATCTATCATTCATAAATAGCTTTAATATTATACCACTCATACATTTGATTACTACCACTCATATTATATTATAAATTTTAATATTTCACTGCTTGCAACCATATTTGCTCTATGATGATAGGCATGTAATATTATAGTTTTAGATATTAGATATGTAAATAATATGATATAAAGTGATTTTTTTTTTATTTATTGCATTAATCTCTTCTTAAATAAATATCTTAAATAAATATTTATTATTAAATAGCATGATGTAATTTTCAAATTCACAAAAAAAAAAAAAAACTAGAGAGATTGTTTTAAGAATTTGAATCACTTCTAAAAAAATAAAGACTAAAATATTATTAAATCCCAATAAGATGAGGCTAATGACATAGAGAGTGATTGAGCCCAAATCAAGCACCTGAAGTGTGATAAGAAAATTTGAAATATTAATCAAAGTAACAAACATTCTACGAATCTTACGTGCTTATATTCAAATAAATATATCGTCAAGAGAAATCCAAAAAGTCAAAGATACCTCAATTTTGAGATTATTAATATCATAATTGCATAGTTCATCATTTTAACTAGGTCATGTCTCGTGATTTTTTTTTTTTCACATTTTAAAATTTTCACATAAAAAATTTAGTAAAATTATTTTTTTATCAATGCAAGTGCAAGTGCTCAATTCATGTACAAAACTATAACAATAAACTCTCACTCTACCGCCGTGAATATTCTAGCAAGCAACAATGATAAGTGTGTTATTATAGACTATATATATGTATCCCATGAGAGGTCTATCATTTATAGTATTCAAAATCCTGAAAGATAAATTAAAGATTTAATCATGATTGGAGTTGATATAATGCCAATAATCATCGATTAAGAGCATTCTTAATTAATTTCTCTTACAACATTAATCATATTTAATGCATGCAAGAACATTCACAATCATTTAAAAAATTTATAATTTTTGAATTTTGCAAAAAATCTCACATACATAAAAATTAAGATAAGTTGAAAGTAGTTTATAAAAAACACATGAAGGGAAAAAAGTTGTTGGGTCTGATCCAATTGATATAATTCAACTAGCATGACTTATAATTTATAAAACACTTTGGATGTAGTGGATCGGTGAAATAAATGGATCGGCTAGAAGGATCACCAAATAAGAAATCAACCCAAGCTTAAAGGCTTCAAAATATCATAATATCCATCATCCCCTCTTCTTAAACTAGCAAGAATATTCTAGAAAGCATGTAAGAAACTAGATATACTATTTCAAAGAAAAACTTTAGCTAAGATGTTTCACATCATATTTTCCAATCGAAGAAGCCTTTGGCATAATACTTTAGGCTTCAATTCTAAAAGAATACTTTCATGAAGGAAGTATGAGAAGTCTTGAAGTGTTGGTATCCTCATCAAAAGATTGCTGGTGATATCCTATGATTTTTTTATAGGAGCGGAGACTTTCAACCAAAAAGGATAGCATTATATACATTATAAAAGACATTGACCATTAGCACAGGTGTCGATGACAAGCATCTGGCTTGTTTGCAATAATGATTGTCGACGTTGATATCAATGGCGTGTCTTCTCTATTAATGATGGAATGCATCTGCCTTGTTGGCGATGACAAACATTTATTTTATTCGTGATGAAAAATGTTGGTGAGCATTAGCATATTAATAATAATATACTAGCATCCATCTTTGTGGCAATGATAAATGTTGAATATTGTTAGAAAGAGCACTAGGAGCTCTTAGCCTCATCGCTGTGAAAGTCATTTTTCTTTTGTTTTCCTTCCAACTTCGTCCGGACGAAGTGGAATCGTCTGGGACGATCAGTTATAAATTGGTGACAGAGAGATTCTTCCCAGGACGAAGGTAGGTTCGTCCGTACAAAATTTTTTCAGAGAGCAACTCGTTCAGGGACGAAAGAATCGGAATTAATTTTCGTCTGTACGAAATTTTTCCAGTGAGGAGATCGTCCAGGGACGATCGAGCATCGTCCTGGACGATCCTGTTTTATAAATATCTGAATGGTGGCATTTTGAAAAAGAAAAAAAGGGCAGGAGAGAGAAAAACGAAGAAAAGAAGAGGAAATCCGCGTTTTGGGCGACTTTGGTCCGTTTTCGTCCGTCGCCGTAGTTGGGAAAGTTGATCTACTCGAGGTAAGGCACATTATGCCTTTCTCAATTTTCAGAAATGAGATTTTTGACGGATTTCTTGTTTCGATTTTCGTTTCCGTTAGCCTAAAAGTGATCCATTTTTGTGTCGACAAAACTTTTACAGCGTAACTTTTGGTATGTTGTAGAGATGATATTTTTGCACATTTTGAGTATTTTCTAGAAAGTTTTCACCGAGTAATTTGAATTCTGCGTAATTTTTATCGAATAGAAAATTATCTGGATGTTGGAAAATATTGCTTTAGTATAATGAAAGTCTTAAAATGATATTTTACACTATTTGTGATAATTTGGTAAATTTCTGAACCATGATTTGATCTGTTGAAATTTCTGTGGACTGCTGTTATGCCGCTGACGATTTTCCTAATGTAATCCGATTTTTCTGAATTTGATGATTTGATGTGTTTGAATGATATCAGAGGGGAGTTATAAGGGGCCAGAATTCTTTGAGATTCTGTCTGTGTTAGGGAAGGGAGATATAAGGAGCCAGAATCCTTTGAGATTCTGTCAGGGTCCATGAATCTGAAAATAAATTCTGATCTGATATATTCTGGTGTTGTAAGCACAAGGGAGGCATAAGAGGCCATAATCCGTTGAGATTCTGTCTGGGTCAGGGATATGTGATATGTGAGCTTATCTGCTTTGACAATGTGCTTTATGATTTGTACAATTCTGTGATATGTGATTTGAAATATGATCTAAACTCTGATTTGAAATCTGATTTGAATAATTCTGTTATATGAAATGAATTCAGTTCTTTTGTATCAGTTATTTGATTCCTGTTTGGTTATCTGCTTTGTACGAGTATCTGTATTTTGTTGATTATATGAGTTTATGTACAATTATCTGAAGTTTGTAGGGCTACTTGAATAAATTGTTCTGATGATTTTGATGTGAGTTTCCGGAGATTTTGATTTGCTAGTGTAGTCATGCTGAGTTGTTAGCTCATCCTTGTTATTTGCGTGGTTTTAAGGTTCTGGGAAAGGGAAGGAGGTGTTGGACTAGCCGTTCTGTGTCTGATTTGAGATTATGTATTTTTTGTACTTTTGATTTTTGTACAGTCATGATTTTATGTTATGTTATGTACTTTCTGCTTAGAGCCATGCACTGTAATGTACATGATTATTTTGATGAAAGAAAGAAGAAAATCATGGATGAACTTTTCTGTATATTTGGATGTTTATAATTGTTATGTGTTTTATGTATGTCTGATTATTGAAAGAAAGTCTGAAACCAAATTCCAAAGCTAGATCCTGGATTTATCCGTCGCGACTCGACGCGATGGGATTCGTTCCGATCGGATTGGGTCGTGACAATCGCAGTCTACCCAATTGCTTAATTAATACTGATCATAAAGTTTTATATGATAAATGTTTGGAAAGATTTATTGATTTTATATGTTGAGTTTAGTGTTGACTTGAAAATTTTTCCAAATCTATATCATCATTGTTTGGAAAGAATTATAGGGCTGATTTGCATTATATAGGAGCCCTCATTGCTGTCAAGTTTGGGAGATTAAATTTGCACTAATTGGGAGTTCTAATTGATATGGTTAGATTTCCATTAATTAATATCTATATTTTGTTTTGTTTCAAATCTATTTAAAGGAGCATAAGGGTAGTTGTGAGAGAGAGAGAGAGCCAATTATAACTTGTTTTATCCACATTACGGTGAAATCATTCCCCTCCTCGTGGACGTAGATATTTTCACCGAACCACGTAAATCACTATATTCTTTGTGTGGATTGTGATATGATTTATAATTATTTTCACTGTATTTGCACAACATTTAAATGAATTTTAAAGATAGGAATGCTATAGGCCAATCGACCTAACTTGAGTTGAGCCATTTCCGAGCTTATGAGGATACCTCCAACCATTTTGATGAGAGATAGATTGGCTCATCTATTCTGAGGAGAAGAGTTCTATTTTTTGTATTTTTCTAGACTTTATTGAAATATGATAAATATTAATGATACATTTTATATGAGTATTGTTATGCTCCATAAAAAAATAAATTTGGAGTTCAGTTTGATTGTATGGCTCAATAAAAATAAGAGAGTAAATTAAAGCATCTGCATGAGCTATCTAAATAAAGTGAATCCCAAATGAAGAGTTATTATGAATATTTTTATTATAAAAAATAAAAAATAATGAACTAGTTTAATCCATTCTAATTAATTCACAATTATTTTACAACAATTTAAATACTCTTAAAAAATTAAAAAATGCATCGACGTGTCGTTGACGATAAGATTCGACATTTATTGAATAATCTATTAAAATCTTATCTTTCATAAAATATATTCAAATAACCTTGGCGTGACATTCCAACTTGTGACCATTTAATGCTCAGCAGAATATTAAACTCTATGGATGTATTTTTTTCTTAAATATAAGTCAATTAAGATAAAATTATATACACATCACATATATAAAACTCGTATTCTAGACCTATTGATTTGCGGCAAAAACTTTAAACTAATGATCAAGTTGACTTGTGCACTGATGTGTTATTCGCAACCAATCTTAATTGAATATATGGATAATTTTATAATTAAAATCCATGGCGTCATGGCAGCACTGTGACAGTCCACTCTATTTATGAGCCACCCGTCAGTTTTATGGTGTTGTCGTCTGTAGTGCTGTAGAGTTTAATTCTTTATCTTCAGTGAGACAATGTGACGCCGCAGCAGTGTATGATTGTACGGAAAAAAAACTCCTATTCCAGGATGGCCCTCTTGCAATCTACCGGCGAACTCGACCGACGGGATTAAGGCTTGAGTCAATAGAATAGTCTAATTGATCAACACAATTAAATTACTCACATAATTAATAAAGGTAAAAAAAATTATGTCTATGCTACTATATAAATCTTTCAAAAAAATAAATAATATCCTCATGACAGTATATGCATATAACTAAGCTATTAAAATATAGAATGTGCATTCTTGGCTTAGTCGATCATCTAAAGCTGATTGGCCGTATAGGTTTTATTTATTCTTAAGGGGCTAAGCCTAAATATATTGAAGAAAGACTAGATACTGATATTAATTAAGAAAAAAAGTACTACTCTCAGCATAGATAGAATGAGTGCAACAGCAGAAGGGGAAAATATAAAAATGGAGAAAAGAAAAAAGAGCTGGAATATGCTTGATAAGTCCTCAAAAAATTATCTTGAGCGGGCACGAATCTCAATGTAGAATCAAGTTGGAAACTTTCAAAATTAATATTGGGACCATCCGAACTCCGATTTCAGCAAATTTATAGTTGAACTGAGAGTCTCGAGAATACAAACCCAACGACACCAAATCCAACCCAATCCGAGTATAAACGGGTCCCAATCAAGGGTTAGAAGCATTGTTGGAAGGTTCAAACCATAATTTGGATTACCAAACGGTTTCCAAACATAACAAGCTTATAAGAAAATAGAGCGGCTCAACGAGACGAATTCAACGAGCCCAAGATCACCAAAATCCGACATCACTAAGACATTCAAATGTCCATCAAATGGTTCATGATCAAGGGATTCAACATCGGCCATCCATCCAACCACTCCCCATTTACCCTTGTTCTTTCACGTATTTACGGGTCATGCCACTCCAAAAATCTATAAATAGACCCCTCATTTCTCTTGAAAGATGTATCAGAGCAAAAAGAGAAGAAGGAAGAAGAGAAGTCCTAAAGAGCTTACCTCTGCGGAGCAAATTTGAGACTCCTCAACAAGCTAGCAACTTAGAACTCGCTACATATTCAAACCACTAAATCAGTCACTCGATCTCCCTCAGAGCGACCTTAGACACTCTCACCCAGGGAGACAATCCTCATCATATTCAGCTACAGTAAAACGCTTATTCATAGAACCATCATCCTATTTCAATGCGACCATCAAAATCAGAGCTCTCCATCCCACAACAAGACCTAACTCACCTATATCTATTCTCAATAATTCTAAGATCTCCCACACAAGTCACTAACGATATTAGTAAGCTTGTTTCTCTCCAATCTCCTTTCATCTTAGCACATCTTAGCACTTTCTCAAAGACTCGCCCTAGCACACTCGCCCTCATCCATTTGACAATAACTCATCAAAGCCTTCTGACTTAAGCATCCTTTAACCAATCAGGATGCGACATATGTCTAGTGCAATTTTATATAAGTATTTAGTATAGTATTGTAATTTTGTATTACGTATAGCATTTCATATAGCCCACATAACTCTGAGGAAAAATTTGGAGAATATTGCAAATGATTTTAGTCGATATATATGCTATTAATCTAAGATCTACAACTTTCTGGAACATTCTAGATTACTTTCTTTTACAGTATTAATTGTCTCCGTTTTCAGAGGTCAAGCTCGTGCGCACACAAGTTCGACTTGCTAATAAAATATTGCATCTCCAATGAATAAATTTGTATCCAAACTTGAAGAAAAAAGTGATGAATCTATTCCTCATCAATAAAACACAAAACTTAACTTGCGGGAATGTTTATAAAAAAATTATTTTAAAAAATAAAAAAAAAATCATTCCAAATGAAATGTAAGGTTTAATTTGAAACTTTTTTTTTTTTTAACTTTTTTATGATATAATTGTTTAGTATTAATATTTTAATTTAAAATATTTTTTACTAAATAATTATTTTATAAAACAGCAAAAAAAAAAAAAAAACTGTACCAAATAAAATTAAAATTAGGGGATGTCAGCATTGCCTATGCTCAAATTTATGTCCCGAATTTGAAGACAGCTCCGCCAATTAGTCCCCCGCACCTCAGCATTTTTTTAATATCATGCGATGGCTGGACAAATTGATTAACCAACTGCCCGCCCCCGCCTTCCAACCTCTTCACCGGTACTGTCACTGTCGTCTTCCCCAATCGTCAATGCCCACTACACCTACGTCACTCTGATAACTCGACTCAGTCGCCTAAGACCCCCTCTATAACATTCAAACGGACTTCGCAAACCCCCCCATGGCTCGTCCACAAAACCCTATCTTTCCATGGCCCTACTCCTCCGGTACACCCTTCACTTCCTTGTTCCACTGCTTCCGCTCTTCCATCATCTCACCGCCGCCGTCCAAGTCTCCACCGAGTTCCTATATCCCAACTTCACCGCCTCCAGCATAGGCTACATAGAAAAAGATAACGTCTTTCTTAACTCCCGCTCCTCCACATTCTCTGCCATCCTCTCATCTGACTCCCCGCAATCCCCATTCATTTTCTCCATCCTCCACACACCGACCTCCACTGTCGTCTGGTCGGCGAACTTCGCCTCCCCAGCGCCTTACACCTCCGTGCTCTCTCTCTCTGCAGCCGGCCTCTCCATCACCCTCTCCAATGGCTCCCTCCTCTGGTTCACCCCGCGCTTTCCCCGCCCCATAGCCGCCCTCCGCCTACTTGACTCCGGTAACCTCATCCTCCTCGACGATGTCAACAAATCTCTGTGGCAATCCTTTGAACACCCTACGGATACCCTTCTCTCCTCACAACGCCTACCAGTTGGCGCATCCCTCTCCACCCCCAACGGCGATTACCGTCTCCTTGTCACCGCTGACGATGTCGTCCTGTTCTGGGTACTTGGCGATCAGCAGTACTGGCGCCTGTCGGCTGATCTTCGTTCGATGAAATACCTCGATGATCCTGCCTCCTACATGGCTGCCAATGAGTCCGGGCTTTTTCTCATCTCAGCCGCGGGCCGAGCGTTGTACGTTGTTAAACTTCCAAGGACGAATCTTAAGTTCATGAAATTGGGATCCGACGGCCGGTTTCACTTAATGGGTTACTCCGGCAACGGCTCCAGCCTTACGGAAGAGCTCGTCGCACCGATCAGCGCTTGCGATCTTCCGTTATCTTGCGGAGCGCTCGGCGTATGCACGTTGCTGAGCAGAGGTGTTGCCTGCAACTGCCCGACGTCGTTTGCGGGGTCCGCTGACGGTGGATGCTCGCCGGCCGATAGCTCTGCCCTAGCAACTTTATCCAATTGCGCCACGGAACCATCTTATCGGAGCTTGGAAAGTGGAGTTGAATATTTCGCCAATAAATTTTTGAAGCCTGCGAGCTCCGGCGGCAACGTCTCCTCGTGCCGCGGCCTTTGCACGGCGAACTGTTCTTGTCTAGCTTTTTTCTACAAAAATTCCTCCACATCTTGTTTTCTAGTAAATAACCAACTCGGATCCTTTCTTAGCCCTAGAAGCCAAGGGGATTTTGACAGCAGCGAAGGATACATTAAGATTATGGCACAATCACAACTGGATTCCGGCCGAAGCCGCAATCTTATCCCGATACTCTTGCCCTCCATCACCGTCTTGCTCGCTCTGCTTTTCGCCGGGATCTATTGGCGACGCGGCAAGAGAATTTCCAGATCCAGAAAATCCCCCAAGTTCGCAACACTGAAGCTATGGACAACCCGTGACCGTGGTTACGCTGGCGACGGCTCCATCTCCGACGAATCCGACGAGATCTCTATCCCGGACCTTCCGACCCGATTCACTTACGAGGAGCTCATCGCGGCGACCAACAACTTCCGCACCAAGATCGGCTCCGGAGGATTCGGCGAGGTGTTCAAAGGCGATCTCCCCGACAAATCCTCCGTCGCCGTGAAGCGCATAAAAACCGGCGCCAGCGGCATCCAGGGTAAGAAGAAGGAATTCATCACAGAGATCGCCGTTATCGGCAGCATCCACCACGTAAATCTAGTGCGTCTCCGGGGTTTCTGTGCTGAGGGCCGTCGCCGCCTACTGGTCTACGATTACATGGACCGCGGCTCCCTGGACCAATCCCTCTTCGTCCCTGCCGGCCCCGTGCTGGAATGGCAGGAACGGATGGACATTGCCGTCGGCGTCGCGCGGGGGCTTGCCTACCTCCACTCCGGCTGTGATCGCAAGGTCATCCACTGTGACGTCAAGCCGGAGAACATACTCCTCCATTCCAGCGGCGGCGTCAAGATCTCTGACTTCGGGATGGCCAAACTGATGAGCACGGATCAGTCCGGGCTCTTCACGACGATGAGGGGGACACGGGGGTATCTCGCACCGGAGTGGCTCACCAATTCAGCCATCTCCGATAAGACGGATGTGTACAGCTTTGGATTGGTGCTTCTGGAGATCATTCGAGGGAGGAGGAATTGGTCGATGGTGGCTGAAGGGTGGTCGATCGGGGGCACCGGCGTTGGCGAGATGGGCTATTATCCCATGATTGCATTGGAAATGCACGAGAAGGGGAGGTATTTGGAGCTGGCGGATCCGAGGCTGGAGGGGAAGGCGACGGAGGAGGAGTTGGGGAGAGTGGTGAGGGTTGCGCTGTGCTGCCTGCATGAAGAGCCGGCGATGCGGCCGACGATGGACGTAGTGGCGGCGATGCTCGACGGAACTATTGAGGTTGGGCAGCCGAGGCCGGAGGCGCTTGGAGTTCTGCGGGTGTATGGAAGGGGTTTTCTTTGCTCCGGCGAGAGTGGGAAGGGGAGCAGCAGCAGCAGCAGCAACAGCTACTCGGGTTTGTCTTACCCTTATCTCTCCTCCCAGGAGGTGTCAGGGCCGAGATAAGTCATTTTGTTTAGAAGACTGTAACTATAATGTGGATTAGATTAGGACTATTTTCTTTAAAAGGAAATTTTTTATCATTGAGGAATGAGAGGAGCTTATCATTTAGGTTTCATTTGGGATAATTTTTTTATTTATTTTTATAATTAAAAAATTATGTTAGAAAGTTATTTTTTATTATTATTTAATAAAACAACTTTATTCATAAAAAAAATTTTATAATCATCATTTTAAAAAGTTGTAATCATTCAAAACGGGAAAAGTTATTCTCTGCGGATACAGACACCGTCTGAAGGCAAATCAAAATGAGTCATGCCACCCTTTGTTATGTACCACGGCTGTACACCGGGTGATGTGACGCATTTGATTCGCTTCCAAATGGTTCAGTGTCCACACATAATAAGTTCTCCCCAAACAAACCCTTTAAGGGGAACAAAAAATTTCACATGTAAGTGCTCCCAACTTCCATCATTGTCCTTCATGAACTAAATTGACAAATTTCAAGCGGAACTCATTTCATTGAATCGGTGATTTAAGGTTTCATTTGCAATTGCTTTTGGCCCCTAATTTTTTTTTCTACTAAAAATTATTTAAAAAAAAAGTTATCTTAAACAAAACTAAGGCTTAGTTTGGAACGGGTTTCTTTCTGCTTCTTAAAACTGTTTTTTAGTACAAAATTAAAAAAAAAAATTGTACTAAAAATCTGCTTTAAGAAGCAGAAAAAAAAGTCATCCCAAACAAAACATAAAAGCAATGAAGTTTCTGACGCTTTCTTTCTCCAAAAGCAGTTTTTCAGTGTCAATTTACTCATTGGTAAATAAGGCAAATTAAAAAACAATATGTTCTTATCAGCATAAATATTTTATTCTATGTTTATCATTTTAAGTAAGGCTAGTTCTATTAAAATTTTATTATTTTCACTTTATTATTATTATTATTATTAGTGAAGAAAGGTATCTGTTTGTCAAGCTTCACAATGGTCAGTAACTAATTCCAAAACATTGGGGATAACACTGCAGTCTATTTATCTTTTATGCCTTCTATCTTCATCCGTAAAAAAATTGAAATAAGTTTGTTTGCCACCACCACTTGCCCATTTATATTTAGGTGATATATTGGGGAAATTTATATTAGGTGAGGCACCGAACGTGTTTGGAGCACAATAAAAATACGACACATCACCTCCTACTCGGTACTAAGCTTGATACTGATCAGTACCGAGCTCGGTACTGCTCAGTACTCAGTACTTTACAGTATCAAGCTTTGTCAGGTGACCTGACCCAATAATTTCCCGATATATTGGTGATTCATTTGGGACAGTTGCAATTATTAGTAAAATAGGTCATAAAATTATTGTATATAAAGCTATTTTATGATGTTGATGTACATAAATCAATGAATTTTATTTAAGTAATATAATTGCCTATCTACAGTGCTGTAGATGTATACGTATAAAATACTATGATACTCTTATATGTATTGAGAAGAAAAAAATTATATTTTTGGAGGATTTACATACATACCACTATATACTATTCTATTTAATATCTAACACCTAGAATTTTAATATTTCATATATTCATTTTCATATTAAATATGGGTGATGGGAATGAAATATGGGTGGCATATTCGATATTAAAATAATATATGGTGTTATATGCAAAATATAAAATTTTTAGGAATTAGATATGAAATAGAGTAGTATAAAGTGGTATGTATCAAAACCCTGCGTGAGGTCCTTGTTGGGTACTCATTGGGTACCCATGCTTTACTTGGACGGGCTTCGCCCACCCACACCCACCCATGATGACTTACGGGATTTCACACCCACCTATACCCACCCACTTTTCATGCTTTTTGAACGCAGTCTGCCACGGACTGATGGCTTTGAGGCTTGTTGCCCTTTGCTCTAATTGCAAACTTTCAAGACACATATCAGAATTTACTGTAGTCACATGCAGCGTGGTTAAGTGCTGCACACTACGTGGTGAGGATTGCATTAAAATAAGATATATGGTGATTATCAATTTAAATCAATTTATCCCCCGATGTTGAGTACTACCCATACTCACCCATAAGGACATGGGAGTACCCATACCCATTGGGGGTATGGGTGGGTACATGGGTGGGTGTGGGTATAGGTACTCAATGCAGGGCTCTGGTATGTATGTAAATTCCCCATTTTTAAATAAATTAAAAATATCAAAGTACTTTTTTTTTACAAAGTAATATCATACTTTAAAATTATCTGGAAAAAAAGTTATGATATTTGATATTACTTCAAAAAAAATGTTTTAATAATAATAATAATAATAATAATAATAATATCTGATACATTTTTCAGATTTAATTAAAATAAAAATTAAGTATGTTGTATTAATTACAATTTCATTGTGAATAAATACAAAACTAAAATTGTTGTAAAGGCAAATCTGTGTATACTAAAACTTTTAATCAATCTTAAGCCTTTGTATTTTGGTGATAGATTTATACAAAATTATTTTATCTTAAAAGCTAAAGTGAATCAATACAAAACTAACAAAAGAAGTGAAGAATGGGCTTTTTTTATATAACTAGGCTCGGGCAATCTATAGTGGGCTAGCATGCAACTACATGGGCCGATTTGGATGGAGATTTCGTTGGCTTTGAGTGGGCCATGGGCAATCGTAGAAATGAGATGAAATTGTTTTTCACTAATATTAATATGGAAAATTACTTGATTATTTTCGAAAAACATTTGAGTTATAATGGACTTCAAAGCATTGAGCTTACTTTCAAATGGTATAATATACTCAAAGTAAATTTCCTTGATTTTAAAATTCATTCATGTTAGAATTTGAAGGAAGATTCTTGACAGCTCTACTTGAGCTATTCTTGCAAGAGAGAAGAGAGAGAGGGGAAGGAAGAGGGATGAGAAAGAATGCACAATTTGGTGGAAATACAACTAAGCATTATTCAGATTTTTTCCCCATATGTCACATCATATACAATCTCTATTTATAAAGATTTTCATAAATGTGGTAGTTTGCATGAATAATAAAACCTAAAACTAAATCAATTCATAACAATCTCCACCTTGATTTAGTTTTAAGAAAATAAAAACAAAAAACCTGTCACGACCCGACCCGAGACGGATCCCGTTCGCACCGGGCCGCGACAGAAACGCTAACCAGGATCTGGCTTTGGAATTTAGTTCGGAACTGAATCTTCCAAATTATTTTAAACAACACAAACAAACACAGAGCTACTAAAAACATCAAATGCAGCGGAACTAAAGATCTATATGTTTTTCATTCTTTTCCTCAAAACAATCATCTACAAATACAGTACATGGCTTTTAGATATAAAGAAAGACAGAACAGAAAAGCCATGACTGTATAAAAATCAAAAGGTACAAAACAATACCTATACTGATCAGACTCTGAACTAATCCTGTACTTCCTTCCCATTCCCAGAACCTGAAAACCACCAGAAAGCAAGGGTGAGCTCAATAGCTCAGCAAAACAACAAACCTCCAATCAAAATCCTCAAAATCTCAAAACCAACACATCAGACAAATCCGTACAGAAATTAAAACGAAATCGGACAGATATCAAATCAAACAGAACTGTACGGAAACAGAAGTCGTATCAAATCAGAAACAGAACCGATCATACATATCAGATCAACAGAATCAGAATCGTACAGATCATATCGGAACAGAACAAAATCGTATCAGAATCATATCAGAATCATATATCAGATATCAGATATTATGTAATTCATAGCTAAATTCCCTGACACTGACTGAATCTCATAGGATCCAGGCCCCTTATGCCTCCCTTTGTGCCCACGGCACCAGAACAGATGTGCTTATAGCACCAGAATACATATATAGTGCTTATAGCACCTAAACAGATTTCCTCGGATCCGGAACAGAACATATATCAGATTTCATATTGAGGTCATTTCAGATTTCCCAGACACTAACTGAATCTCATAGGATCCAGGCCCCTTATAACTCCCTTTTTATAGCATATACAAATAGCATATCAAATCAGAAGAATTCCGGACAAATCAGAAATTTCCCAAAAATCGGTCAGCACAACGGCAGTATACAGAATTTACACAATTTTTCTGAAAATAATAATTTACCAAATTTGCACATAATATAGATAACAACATTTCAGAACATTTATTCTACTGCACAGAGAATTTCCAAGTTCACAGAAAAATCCAGTCGACTAAAAACACAGTCGAATCAAAAATACCACGACAAAAATCTTCAGAAAATAACCAAAATGTGCTCACTCTGCACATCAATAATATACAGAAACTTACGCGGTAAAAACTTAACCAATCAAAAGATACGGACGAAAATCACGAACAAAAATCAATTCCGGACAGATAATACCGCCAAACATGACGATTCTGAAAATTGAGAAAGGCGGAATGTGCCTTACCTTGCGTACAACAAAATCCTCAACAGTCTCTTCGAACGAAAACGGCTCCGCGTCGTCCGAAAATCAACTTTTCCAAAGTTCACCTCAACTTTCTCTCTCCTCAAAAGATATTTTATAAAAATCTGATTTTTCTCTCTCCTCAAAACGGCTGAATTCCCTTAAGTAATACTCAGATCGGCCCGGCCGATCGCCACATCGTCCCGGGACGATCCGACCAACTTGATCGTCCTGGACAGCTCCCAGGGCTATTGTCCGGCCGATATTTTCTACAGTGCCAATCGGCCTGGCCGAAGTCCTCGATCGGCCTGGACGATGCCTACAGGAAATCACTTGGAACAAATCTGGGCAAATTCTGGAGCAATTACTCACCTGATCGTCCCAGGACGATCCCAGATCGTCCTGGACGATCCTGGAGCAGATCTTGATATTACAAAACCACTCGATCACAAGAACTAGAACTTGTTGCAATCCGACCGATCACCCTAAACACCCGTGCACGCTCGGACCTGCGACTTCACACAACCACCCATCCAATTCCAAGTTCTTGACAATCTTGCCTCCCCGAGGTTCTTGATGATTCAACAAGCTCCTGTAATTGTTGAGGCATTCATCTGTCACCACCATTCTCTTGAATCGAGGCTCCTCTATCTATGGACATGCCTCCACCAAGTTACTTATTCAGAGCTTCTATGCAAACAGAAATAGTCTAACAAAGGCCTATCATATGCTTCTCTTCATGCGAGCAAGATCTGAACTCTTGCTCGTTTGGACGGTATCTTCTTCTCCAAGCTAAAAGCTTCAGCAACATAAACTTCCCCATTCTAATGGGACCAGCAAGACCATACCTTTTTCCATTTGAACAGGGAGCGGATGACTCCTTCACACGAGATTTCTTCCACACCTACACTGCCTCTCGTCTGAGCCCCTGCTTCTGGCCAAACTTCCAACACCATGCAAGCACTTCGACCAAACAACCTTTCCAGCTTCACCTCCCACGTGGAACCTAATCGAAACTGTCATGCCTGGCCCGACATAGTTCGCATGTGTCTCTCGAAAACCTTCCAATCGAGGAATCAGGCCGCGAAAATGGCTCCATCATGCCTCTTCATCTTCCCTCAATTAGAGAGATCCATCCGTACCTTAACCAGCCAAAGCCATGCTCCAGCTCGCTGAGACCTTCTTTGCTTACTCCCGTAAAGAATAGTGGTTGCTTATCTAGATTCACTCGAACATCTAATAGCTCGTTTCTTTGATTTCCTTCTGGGATTGTTCGGGACGATGTTGAGATCGTCCAGAATGATCAGAAACAACTGATTTCTGGGTGGGTCGTCCAGGCTGATTTTGGATCGTCCTGGGACGATCAGTTCATGGCACAAGTCAGAGAGCAAGGGTTTTTATCGTCCAAGGAAAATTGATCATCGTCCTGAGATATCGTCCTGGAAGATTGGAATTTGTTCATATCGTCCTTGACGATGTGGCGATCGGCCGGGCCGATCAGGTCGGTTTTATAAGAAAATCTACTCGTTTTGAGGAGAGAGAAAATTATTTTTATTAAACAAAATATATGAGGAGAGAGAAGGAGAAGGAAAGCAGAGGAAAAAGCTTGGTATCAGAGACCGCGGAGTGCTTTTCGTCCGTCGCCGCTGTTGAGTAAAGTGTTTATCTCGCGGTAAGGACTCCGAATCCTATTTCTGTTTTTGAAGATATTGAGTTTTGGTCGTTTTGTGCACAGTTTTGTGTTTTCGTTACCGATAAACGCGCCGCATTTTGTATTGACGAATCTTTCACCGCACAACTTTTGATATATTATTGATATGATTATTCTACACGTTTTGAGTATTTTCTGTAACGATTCTATCGGTTATTTTGGGATCTGTGCGATTTTGATCGAATAGATAAAAATCAGGATGTTGATTGCTGTTGCTTCAGTAGAATAGAAGTCTTATATTGTTGTCGTGCACGTTCTGTATTAATTTGATAAATTGTGATTTTTAGGAATTTATGTGTAAATTCCGTATATTGCCGTTATGCCGCTGGATTTTCGTACGATTTTTGATTTTCTGAAATTGATGATTTGAACTGTATGCATACGAATATGAATATCTGATTATTGATACTGAAAGACAAGTGAAGTCTGGTTGAACTGTTGGCTGGAGATTGATTGACCTATACATGATGGTGGGCCGACGGACTTTCCTTTAAACTATTGATCATTGATATATTGATTGGGAGGCATAAGGAGATTCTTATGCCGACGGGCTCAGAGTGACGACTCTTATTGAACCAACATATGGATTTCTACAACAGCACTATTGATTATTGAATAGCAGTGATTGAACTTGTTCAGTAAGACTATTGTATTGAAATGCATGTGTTCGGCATTGACTCGTGTTGGATTTATTGCTTATTTTATTTGGATTTACTGATGGATTTACGGACTTACTGCTATCGTACGATTTCATTGATACCTTCATTCTTTCACTGTGCATTGCTACTGTTATAGAATACGGACATTGATACTATTGCTGCTGCATTGTATTGAATTACTGCATTTGATTCATTGCTAGTATAGACGGGACTGTATTGTTTTGATTGATTCGATTTGATACGATTGATTTGATTGATCGGTGATTCTTTCTACTATTTATTGATTCTTCTACTACTGCATTGATTACTGATTTGATTTCCGCTGCATTGATTCACTGATCATGTGTAATTGACTTTTATTGTTTCGACTGATTGACATGCATATTGTTTCCAGTATTGTGCTTTGATTTCAGTTGTAGGTATTAGGTGACCTGCTGGGCTTTTTGAAGCTCATTATATGTGCTTAATATTTTCAGGTCAGGGCAAGGGAGCAGGTGATTGAGGTTGATCAGGATCTCCAGGTTTCTGTTCTTTTTTATTGTAGTGATTCTTTTGTACCCAGGACAGGATATATTTCAGTTCATGTATTTTTGGTGTAGTTCCTGAGTATTGTATATGATCTTTTGAGATATGAATAGTATCGTTTATTGATGTTTTAAATGTTATAGAATTTTGCTAGACCGTTTGATTTGATTGTTATAGATAGCTCTGGTAAAATGTTGATGGTTTGATTGAAATTCTTTCCAAGTTAGATCTTGGGGCGTTACATATCTGGCATTTCTTGGCCGATGTTTTCATACATGCCTCCCGATCGTGGCAGCTACGAGAACCCCAAGAACAACTCCGTTCAATTTCTGCCAACCCGTGATCAAGCCTTTTTCGCTCGCATGAACAACTTCGTGTGAGCAAGCACGTCGGCACCACCAACTCCTCTCTTCTTTCTTGGACTGAACACCTTTCTCCTTCCTCGATCACCTCAATGAGGCTCTAATATCCTTTGCTAGAACCTTAAGGAAGATTCTTGAGAGCTCTTCCTACAAGAGAGAGAGAGAGAGAGAGAGAGAGAGAGAGAGAGAGAGAGAGAGAGAGAGAGAGAGAGAGAGAGAGAGAGAGAGAGAGAGAGAGAGAGAGAGAGAGCGTGCACAATTTGGAGGAAATACTACAAAGTTTTATTCAAAATTGTCTCCAAATCAATGCATCACATACAATCTAAAGCATACCAATACATAATAATATCTACTTTGGTCCATTTTTACCATCAAAGAATCATAAGTGCACTTAATGCGACCAAACTGACTCCCTGCACTAACTCCACGAGCAATCCCGTCAAATCAAGCTAAAGCCCTCTCTCGAACGGCCTCCATCGTGCCTTCAGATCTATGGCTCCTGCTTGCACTTCCATTGTTCCACCCCTCATCCGCACGCCCGTGCCTTGTTCGCTGCATGCTCCTGTGCGTTTCTAACCCACGCTCCAATACCAGCTCGCCAGTCTTCCCTGGATACATGTGTGTGCTCCAACCCACGACCTAACACAACACCTGTCTGATTCCAAGTCCGCAACCAACCTGTCTCCATAAGTTTCTTGATTTAAATGTTTATCTCCACTACTTCATCACACAACTTCCCACCTTCCTCTTGGATTCCACCTCAAAGATCTGAATAGATCTTCAATCAAGAATATAAAGATCTGTTTACAATCAGTCCCTTGCATGATTTATTAATCAACTTCCCAGTGCCAACCTAACCAATCCACCTATGCGGAAGCCTGCTTTCCTGAGCCAGAGCTTAGCTCGCATACGAGCATTGCTCCGCCTGATGTCTGACCTCCACGCGCAAGCAAACCCATGCCAGCGACCCAACTCTTAAAACTTTACCTCCGGCAACCTCTATCAGATGCTTTCTAGGCTTCTTGTCATGAACACTTCCTCCTTCGTCGATCGCCACCACCATGGCTCCGTTACCACTTGTTAAAACTAGGAGGAAGATTCTTAAGAGCTCGTCTTGAGCTCTTCTTGTAAGAGAGAGAGAGAGAGAGAGAGAGAGAGAGAGAGAGAGAGAGAGAGAGAGAGAGAGAGAGAGAGAGAGAGAGAGAGAGGGAATACATAGAAATTTGGAGGAAATAAAACTAAAGCTTTATTTAGATTTTTCTCCAAATATTACATCACATACAATCTCTATTTATGAAGATTTACATAAATGTGATATCCTGCATGAACAACATAACCTAAAATTAAATCAATTCATAACAATTCTTATTGCGGGCTAAAATATAATCGAAGATAGAGTTAGAATTTTTCGTCTTAATGTTGTACGGATATCCAGCACACAAATAGAAGGAGAAAGAAACACCATAACTTTTACGTAGAAAATCCTAAAATGGAAAAAACTATGGGGTCACGCCCTGTTGAGATGATTCAACTAGTGTTTGAATAGTTTACAGGTGACTGATTCATCCTTGAAATTGAGAATGATCATATTACAATGATTAACCATCATGTTGAAATCTTGTTGCAAATGGAGGTCTAACGGAAGTCTGGCATTAGTCCGTGGCTAGTCAGAAATTCAGCATCAGTCGATCGTCGGGTTGAAATTTGGTGTTAGTTGGCAGTCAGACAAAAGTCATATATGAGTCGGTGATCAGGTGGAAGTACGACATCGATCGACGGCCAGGCAAAAAGTGCGGATCGGCAGTTAGGCGGAAGTCTAGAGGCGATCAGTGGCTGGGCGGAAATCTGACGTCTGTCGATGGCCGGGCGGAAGTATAGTGGCGGTCGAGTTGGAGTGGTGGTAAGAGAACTCTAGTCTATCTCCTTCTCCTCCTTACGTGGGTCCCCTTTAATGAGAAATAAGAGGGTCTATTTATAGTTTTCTGAGAGTGGAATGACTAATAAATGCAAGTGGTTTGAATAGACAACCGATGTGGATTCCCTTGATCATAAACAGTCTATTGGGAATTTTAATTTCTTGATGATATTAGAATTTCACTATAATGGGCTCCTTAGATTTGTTTCGTCGGGTCGCTCGATTCAACTATAAGCTTGTCACATTTGGAAATCATTTGGTAATCCAAATTATAGTTTGAACCTTCCAAATGTGATTCAGGTATTTAATTTGGTCCCATTTGGGCTCAGATTAGATCAAATTTGGTGTTGTTGGATTCGTATTTTTGAGACGTTCAGTTTAACTATAAGTTTGTTGAAATCAGAGTTCGGATTGTTCCCAATTTAATTTAAAAAATTTCCAACTTGATTTTGGCTCGAGATTCATGCCCAACCAAGATAATTTTTTCATGATATATCAATTCTACTAAAAATTTAGTCAAAATTTTGACATAATTTTCTCCATTAATGTTTCACCATTAAAAAATATTTAAAGTCTCAAATATCACAAAAAATTGGAGAAATTTGGACCTAAATATTGTGAATAAATTTTGTTTAAAATTAATTTTAAATATTTTTAAAATAAAAACAATACTTATTACATTTTCCTCAAAAAAATTAAAAAAAATAAAATTTTCATCACTACTAAACTTTGTTCCATAAAAAATATGGCATATTAGAGTGTAATTTACTATCACCCATATTTTATAAAAAAAATCGGAATATTCATTTATATTTCTTCATTGGACCAAAAGTAAAATAAAAAAAGAGACATTCTAGATGGGCCAGGGCTTTGTGGCCCAATAAGGAACGCGGCTGGGAGCGGAGTGACCGCCAGCACTTTGACTTTGTCAACGGTCTAACTTTCTACTAACTCGGCCGAGCTGTGCGTGTCGTGGCACACAAGCCATGCAAAAAAGTCTCCCAATCGAAACTTACATAAACATTTTTTTTAAACACAAAAAAAAAAAAAAAAAAAAAAAAAAACAGTCGTCAAGATTGCTTAATACCTAATTTGCGAAGGACCTATCTGCAAATGTCCAAAGCTAATAGAACATTTTAATCATGTATTTAATTAAAGTATTTATACATATTTGTTCTTGTAAATCATAGAGTTATAAGGGCCTTAGTCAAGATCGACCTGTGAGAATGACAGGAGACGGGAGAGACCGAGAAAGACAGATGCAGCAAACAGAAGTTGAAGAATGGAATTGATTAACAGAGCATTGTACATAGCGGTATTTAATACCGTGTAATGGCAATTAAGTAAAACTAAATACAAAATGTTTAAGTTATGCTAATAGCCTCCCGCAAATTAAGCATTCGAGGATCGAATGGTTAATTTGTTGCGTAATTCGTTGAACCGAGGCGTTGACAAATGCTTGGTAAGCATGTCCGCAATTTGTTCTTTGGAAGACAGATGAGTGAGTTGGATTGCGCCTGAGCCGATGTGTTCACGGATGAAGTGATAGTCAATCTCTATGTGTTTTGTTCGTGCGTGGAAAACCGGGTTCTTCGCAATGGCCATAGCGGAGGTGTTGTCGCAATGAATGATGGTAGGTTTTTCCTGTGGTAGATTTAGCCAAGGTTGTGAAAACCGGACCGGACAACGAACCGGAAGAATTAGAGGTTCATGGTTCGACCGGTTCGACCGGTTGAACCGAGGTCGAACCGGATGACGTAATAAATAAGAATATAATTAAATGTAATAAAATTAACATAATAATAATGACAATTTATTCATAAAAATTTTATAATTCTAAGAATTTTTAGACTAAAAAATAAATAAAATTCATACATATATAATATATTACATAATTTTAAAATTAAATATAAATAATTATTATATTTATGTTATATATTTAAATATAAATAATTACTAATTTTAAATTTAAATATAAACATCTTCAATTTTCGATTTTAATTTATATTTAATAAAAATTTATTTTATATACAAATATATATATTTGATATAAATAATTGCTTTATGTTATATATTTAAGAATAATTTACATATATGAATTATATATAAATTTTATATTATAAAACTATATTTATAAAGTCATACAATATTATTTTATAAATTTTTTTTGTTATCATTTAATTTTGCATTTAGAAAATGTTTTAGAACTTTAAAAATGATAAATAATTTTTTTATTTGAATAATTATAAAAATATAATTAATAATAAATTTAAGAAGTTTAAAAATTATTATGATGATTTTTTATTAAAATATTCTACAAAAAAAATTTCCAACAAGTTCTCATTCAAACAAGTCTTATACACACATCATTGAATGTTGAAACAAAAAATGAACTAGTTGTTTAGTCCCACATCACTTAGAACTTGAAAGTTGTGTTGTTTATATACATTTCCTTGTACCCATGATGTAAGAGCTTTCATGGTATTATGGCATCATGTGAGCTAGATATAATTTAATATTGAATATATATAATATGATAAAAATTTTGAATCTTATTATTAAATAAAATATATGATATTTAATATTAATTAAACATTTTATATAAAAATAAAATATTTAAATATATTATTAGTTGAACCGGCCGGTTTTTAAAAAACGGACCGGTTCAACGGTCGGCCGGTTCAACCGGCGGTTCAAACCGGTTTTGGCCGGTTTGTTGTTAAACCGATTTTTAGGGAGGACCGAACCGGCTGTTAGACCGGTTCACGGTTGAACCGGTCGAACCGGCCGGTCCGGTCCGGTTTTCAAAACAATGGATTTAGCTCGGCAGCTAGGCGGCGGATCCAAATGACCTCTGAAGTGGCTGCGGAGAGCGATTTGTATTCGGCTTCAGTTGAGGATTTGGCGACGGTGACCTGCTTTTTGACTGTCCATGAGATGAGATTTGGACCGATGAATGTGCAAAAGCCGGAGATTGATTTCCGGTCGCTAGCATCGGTGGCCTAGTCAGCGTCCGTATAAGAGTGAAGGACCAGATTTCCGGTTGTAATAGGGAGCCCGTAAGAGAGAGTTCCCTTGATGTATCTGAGAAGTCTTTTAAGAGCTTTGAAATCCTGGTTGGAAGGATTTTGCATATGTTGGCAGACTACGTTAGTGGCGAAAGCAAGGTCGGGCCGCGTGATCGTGAGATATTGCATTGATCCTACGAGCCGTCGATGCAAGGTGGGATCCGAAAATGGTGTCAGGTCGGCTGATTTATGCTTGGACGGAGAGGATGTCGGGGTTGGGGCGGGTTTGCAATCCGAATAACCTGCATCGTTTAAGAGTTTGGAAGCATAATGAGTTTGATTTAAAAAATAACCGCTAGAGGTTCGGAGAACCTGGATCCCAAGAAACAATGAGATATCGCCAAGCTGTTTTAGCGCGAATTGGGAGCGAAGCTATTTAAGGAGTCGGGTGATGGCTGGTTCGTTGTTTCCTGTGACAAGAAAGTCATCAACGTATATTAGAATGTAAATGTGAATGCTGTCTTTGTTGAGAATAAGTAGAGAATGATCGGAACGACTAAACCGAAATCCTTGATCTTGAAGAAAACCGGTGAGCTTTAGGAACCATTGTCTCGGCACTTGTTTTAAACCGTAAAGCGATTTGCGTAGTCTACAGACAAAGTCCGGATGCTGCGGGTTTTGGAAACCAGGAGGTTGGCGCATGTAGATATCATCTGGGAGGTCTCCGTGAAGGAATGCGTTCGAGACATCCAGTTGAAGAAGTTGCCATTGGCGGTTGAGTGCGAGAGTGAGAAGAAGTCGTATGGTTGGCATCTTGGCGACTGGGCTAAACGTCTCGGTGTAGTTGATGCCGAACTTTTGATTGTAGCCGAGGGCTACAAGGCGGGCTTTGTATCGATCGACCTTGCCAGTCGGAAGAATCTTTGTTTTGTAGGTCCATTTGCAGTCCAATATCAGTTTGTTTGTAGGAGCGGGAACTAAAGTCCATGTTTCTTGTTTCTGTAGAGCATTGAACTCATCGTTCATAGCAGTTTGCCAGTGTGGGAGTTTAGCTGCCTGTTTGTAATTGAGCGGTGTGGTCTGCGGGTTGAAGTGTGTGAGGAGGTTGAAGAATTGTTTTGGTTTGGAGATGCCAGATTTTAGGCGCGTTTGCATGGGGTGTGAAGTAATTCAAATGGTGCGGAAGTAATGGAAAAACTTTTATTAAAAACTTGCTTGTGGCTTTTAGCCACGTTACAAGATGAGCAAACAAAAGAAGAGGGTAAGCTAGAAATCTCCGTAAATCTGTTAGCAAGAACAGAGGTGATGTCGTTGCTCGGATGTCCTAGCCGGGCGTGCCAGAAATGAGAGGTATTGGTGGTGGCGGAGAAGGCAGTCGGCTTGGTGTCCGGAGCTACTTGTATTTGATATAGACCTTTATGAAGGCGTCCATGAAGCAGTGGACGCTGATCCTATATATCCTTAATAATAAAGCCATGTGCGTCAAAAGTTATGGAAACATAATTATCTGCAGTGAGCTTTGAAACGGATAATAGATTATGTGTTAAATTTGGGACATGAAGAAGATTATGAAGGCGAAGCTTACGAGACGTGTCGGGGAGGGGGAGAATTCCTTGACCTGCGTGTTATATAGGCAGAGAGGAGCCATTGGCAACGGAGACCGAGTCGAGGCCCTGGTATTGCGCGGGGTACTGGATGTTCTGTACATCGGGTGTGAGGTGTGTTGAGGCCCCCGAATCTACAATCCATTCTTGAGATGTGGTTGGCGTTGGGTTTGCGAGGAGTGCCCGAGGTTGACGAGGATCGGTGGGGGCGTATTTGTAGTTGCTCCTATGCCAGCAATTGAGAGCTACATGACCGATCTTGCCGCAGATTTGGCATATCGGTCGAGCATTGTTGGTAGCAGCCGGTGTCGTGTTCGGATATACCGTCATGGGATGGTTGTTCGGTGGATTCTTGTTCTTGATAAATATTTTGTAGTTTCTTCCACGGTTTTGAGTGTTTGACGCGGCGTAAAGAGCGGTGACCGCGTGAGTCGGCTGCTGTTCTTGGAGAAGATCTTGTTGGAGATGAAGATCTTCCTTGCAGAGGAGCGCATAGAATGTGTCAAGATCTATGGGTTGGAGGGAGTTACGAAAATTTGATTTGAAGGAGTTGAACGTGGGTGGCAGTTCATTCAAGATATGGAGAATTATGTCCTCAGAATCAATCTGAGACCCAGAGGCGGAAATGCCGTCGACGAGAGACTTAATCTTGGTGAGATATTGCTGGATAGTTTGATCTTTCATGCGAATGTGATACAGGTCGTTTTTGAGTTGAATGACGCGAGATCTGTTGGACGGTTGAAGGCGTTTTTCCAGAGCAGACCAAGCCTCATGGGTGGTCTTGTAGGTAATGATGTAGGGGAGAATTTCTTGAGAAACGGTGGAGAAGAGGGCTGAGAGGAGGTTACTGTCGATGATAGTCCAGTTGGCGTGATCGGCGGAAGTAGTGTCGACGGGAGCCGTGGTGGAGCCGATGAGATGACCGGCGAATCTGTTCGCTGTGAATTGCTGTTGGAGCTGTGTTCGCCATATTATGTAATTTTCTGACGTGAGAGAGTGCGGTACCAAGTTCTTGAGGTTAGAGACAAGAAATTTGAGTGGTTGGGGAATGGAGATTTGAGCCGGATAGTTGCCAATCTGGGTGGAAGAGGAGGAGGAGGAGGGAGGAGGAGGAGAAATGCCTGAATCTTGATTTCCCCTCATGGCTCTTGATACCATGTGAGAATGACAGGAGACGAGAGAGACCGAGAAAGACGGATGCAGCAAACAGAAGTTGAAGAATGGAATTGATTAACAGAGCATTGTACATAGCGGTATTTAATACCGTGTAATGGCAATTATGTAAAACTAAATACAGAATGTTTAAGTTATGCTAATACGACCAATCTAGGTTAGGGGTGCGAACGAGTCGAGTCGAGCTCGAGCCATGAGGTGTTCGAGTCAAACTCGATTGCCAAATACCGAGCTCGAGCTCAAGCTCGAACTCAAGTCAAGCTCAAAATCAGAGCTCGACTCGTCTCATGTCAAGCTCCGTTGTTGAGCTCCGTCACGAGTAATCTCATCGACACATCCGCTGTCGTCCAGAGTTCAATCGTCGTCCCGAGCTCTGCCGTCGAGATCCGTCGTCCCGAGTCTGTCGTTGCTTCCGCTATCATCCCAAGCTTCGCTGTCGAGATCTGCGTCTCAACCTCATCGTCACATCAGTCATCGAGATCTAACAAGCTATGCCATGGAGATCGTGTGCTCTATCATTTTGATTTTCCCGCCTGAACTTTAAATCATTGCACCCACCCGCTTATTTTAGATTTCTTTTTTTCCGCCCAGTCACCTTCGCGGCCTACTCGACAAGCTGGCGAGTCGAGCAGATGTCTGTTCGAGCTCGATAAGCTGTCAAGCTCAACATCACGTTCAAGCTCAAATCGCGAGCTCGATAAGCTCGACTAATTGAGCCTGTTACCGAGTCAAGCTTGCGAGCCGACTTGACTCAGTTGCACCCCTAACATAGGTCATATTCCTACTATTATTCACACACCACTTTAGGAGCACTTATTAATCTTTAAATGTGTGTTTATCATTAAATCTTATTACAAGCTCTTTAAATGTAGTACAAAATTTTTAATTTTTTCTTACTCAATTTTCTTAGTAATTTCTACAACAGTTTTTTATGTATAGTAGGAGACTGACTAAAGTAATCAACCGACCAACCCAAAAACCCATGTAGCAGACTGCTCTTTTCTCAGTTAATTTCACGACTCTTCAATCCTGAACTCCGCGTTTCTCAAGGAAAAGTGTAAACGTGCAGACCGGCAAAGAGGAGAGACCTCTCTTCGCTATTATAAATCCCTCGTTAAGTTCTCCAATTCCTCTCCACAAAACAAGCTCAACAATTTATTCCCTACAATAATCCACTTCAGATTCAGAAGCTACAAGAGGCTCCGTTCATAGCTAAACTAGCAAAGCAAACTATATAGTTGTTGGTTTGTTACTCCTCGATCGATTGGCAATTCTCATGGCTTCTATGAAGAGAGATCTTGGCCTTGTGCTTTTAGCGTTTTCCTTTGCATGGTTACTAATAGGCAGCGGCATTTTGCGTGGGGCGTCGATGGCGGAGGGGGCGAGAGTCTTGAAAGAGGAGCAATATTTCATTAAGACCAGAGCTGGATTCATGTTTGAGTCCAAGCATAAGGGGTCAGGATCATGTTCAGGGCCTTCAGGTTGTCATCATGGGACTAGTGTTATATTAAGTATATTTATTTAAGATGTTTAGTCGTTATTTAGTATTTCTTTTATGTACTTTTTATTTTATTGAATGTTGTTGATAAAAAAAATTCAATTTAATTTTTAATATGTTAATTTTTAAATTGATAATCTTGCAATTTTTATATATATGCATGATATGAATTTGTTTTTTTTAAGGTAAAATATTGAATTCTAATAGCTAGCTAACTAGTTACTAGTTAAGCTGACCCCCTTAAATCTTTTCAAGAGAGAGAGAGGAAGACATAGAGAGAAGAGAGAGAAAGAGGAGAGAGAACGAGGAGAGAGAAGTTGGACTAACCCTATATCTTTTTTGAATGCTCAATCAAATATTGTTGATATTAAGTATACTATACTAACAAGGAAAAAATAATTATTATTTTTGCTAGCTATTATTTAAATAATTAAGTAATATACTTAAATGAATAATTATGAATAAATTGTTGGAGTGATGCCTTGATGGTTTAAGTTAATTAGTGATTAACAAGGTAATCACTTATTAATGCACATGAAAGGAAGAAGACAAAATCCTAAAAAAATAGGTGAAAAATAAAAAATAAAATAGCTAATTTTCTAACTTAAGATAACCAGTAATTAGCGTGATAGAATTGTTAAGAAAATGAATTAGAGCACGAAGACACCATGCAACAAAGGAAAAAGAGGTGTGAGAATGCTAGGATTGTAATGGTGGAGAGGTCGAGGGTAGATGTGTCAATATTTGACACGACACGAATCTGACCTAAAAATTTTGGATTACAGTCAACCCGTTTAGTTAACAGGTCGGTTCAGTTAAAGGATTCGACCCGATTAAAAAAAACGGAGCAATTCAAGGTCGAGGGTGTCTTTCGGCTTTTATGTTTTGGTCGAGGGCGTCTTTCGACATCAATAGTTTCGAAATGCAAGAGCAATAGATGTGACTTGTGAGGAAAGTTAATACAGTGTTATATTAAGGCTTGATTTGGGACGGCTTTCTTACTGCTTCTTAAAGTAGATTGTTAGTATAAAATTTTTAATTTTTGTATTAAAAAGCTACTTTAAAAATTAAAAAAAAAAAGGGTCTCAAACTAAGCCTTAATTTTAATTATTTGAATTAGTTTATGAGTCAACTCATTTAGCATCAAAGAAAAAAAATCTGATTCAAATAATTAATATAATTTTATGATGAAAATAATAAAAAATTAAACAAAAAATAAGAAGAAATCACTTGAATGAGAAAAAAAATTATATAATATTTTTTCATAGTATTTTAAGCAACTTTATGTTAAATTAATTGATTTTGCAAGTATTTTAAGTTTATTTAATTTCAACATTTTTTAGAAGAGTCAGCGCACAAGTCGACTTGGGGTTGCTCAAACTTAACTCGTTAGCCCATCGAGCTCCGCACATAAGCCATCTACGAAGTCGAGTTCGTGCCGACTTACGAATCAGCTTGACTCAGTACACTCGTTATGGGTCAAATAAAATAAAATTCCAATGTGTTTATTTTCCGCTCAATTACACCCTTAATTTACAGGAAATTAACTGAGCAATTTTTTTGTTCTCTATAAAATCTTCTAAAACACCCCTTCAACATTTGAATAATTATCTTTATAGTAAAATTTAAATTCTTGTGGCCGTCAACTCTTTTCCTTTTGAAAAAGTCTGAAATCTGTATTTTCGAGGAAAATATTTTGCAGTGAGAAAATTACAAGAAAAATCAATGTTGATTCACATATCGAAGTATGGACATCTTCTTATTATAAAAACTTGATAACTTCTCTATCTTCTCTCCACAAAACAAGAGCTCATCAGCATTCCACTTCAGATTCAGAAAGTTAGAGGCTCCCTATCTATAAAGTATCAAACAACAATACATATTCATATACTTGACTATTCTCATGGCTTCTACAAGGAGAGGTCTTGGTCTTGTGCTCTTGGTGTTTTCCTTCGCTTGGCTACTTATGGACGGATACATTTCTCGAGCACCGCCGATGGCCGAGGCAACGAGAGTTTTGAAAGATGCGCGATATATCATCACGACTAGAGCTGGATTAGTATTTGAGTCCAAGCCTAAAGGGTCGGGATCAAGGTCAGGGCATTCATGTTATCACCATGGGCCTGATGATGGGAGTGGAATATGCCCCCCATTATGAGAGATTGAAGAACTTAACTCATTCAAAGATTAATAAACAGTAAATTATAATAAAGTGTGGTGTGTCGTCTAATTTATAATTTTATGTTTTTTATGACATTGATTGATGCATAAAGAGCATGAAAACTTGCACTGTAAATTGTTTTATGATTTACAATTGTTGTTTAATGGTTTTGTTGGATCTTTAATTTTGCAAATGTTATTGGTAAAAATAACTCAATTTAATTGAAATTTTATCCTTCATAAAATGATTATTGTGCAATTTTTAAAGCCTTACATGATATCATGAATTGTTTCTTGCTAAAATATTGAATGCTAATAACAGGTTCCTAAAAGATTACTAGTTAAGCAAATGCTCTAAGATTTCGTTTGGAACAGTTTTCTTACTGCTTCTTAAAGCAATTTTTTAGTAAAAAATTTAAGTTTTTGTAGTAGAAAGCTGATTTAAGAAGTAGTAAGAAAGCCGTCTCAAACAAAAGCTTAATCTTCACAGTAGTAATTGGGGGGGGGGGGGGGAAGAGAGAGAGATTGAACTAATTAAAATTCCAATGTGGCTTGCAATTTTTTTATTAGTCATTCAATTATTGAATCGATTATCTTGCCAAAATGCAAATTATTAAGAGAGATTGAACTAATTAAAACTCCAATGTGACTTGCAATTTTTTTAATAGTCATTCAATTATTGAATCGATTATTTTGTCAAAATGAAAAGAATTAATGATTAATATTAATTAAGAGATTGGAAATTATAAAAATAATAAAAAGAAATATAAGAAATTAAAAACAACTCTATACTATCTAAAAAACTTTGCACAAATTAATGTACGTGTAAAAGCACCATTTTTTTTAAAGACATTTTATTCAAAAAGAACACAAAAGATACATCATAGGCCAACAAGCCACAAAACCGAGGCAGCCAAAACACAATGAAAAAGCTATAAAGGGTACACTCAAACAAGGAGAAACATGCACAACGACCGTTAGACTCAGCAAAGGTGCAGACTACGAACCACTCTAAATTCGGGCACGGACCATCCAGAGGAGTGAAAGACCCAAAAACCACCAAAAGCTAACCAACCACCATCACCGCTAATAAGAATCACCACCTAAGGTTGCCAACTAGCCACGGATTGAAACGATGAGCCTGAGCTACATCATTGCCCAGAAATCGCTAGCCACCATAAGCATAACCAGAAAAGGCAACAAGAATCCGCGGACAAGGAGACCTAAAAAAAAACCAACGTACCAGGCACGATCTCAATTATTTTCGAGCACGTCTATCCCTCCCACGAGAGGAAGCAGATACAACCAGGTGGTCCTTATGCAAAGCAAACTTAAAAGCATGTTCATCCTCCCCACTAGCCTCCGAAGAAGTGTCCGACGAGCATTGAAGCCAATCTAATTGCAGCCTAGCAGCCTCCCCCAAATTGGAACCCACATGATCAACCAAAGCCTTAGGAGAAACCAGATTAACCGGGACTTCAACTAAATGGCTAGAAACTGGTCAATATGCATAATAGGGGAAGCATCAACACTAGCAGAACCCACAAACGCCAAGCCAACACCAGATTCAACCACACGGTCAGGACAAAATTCCTAAGGCTTGTGAGACGAATCCGAAAAATCCATAGCCACACCAGGTCCAACATACCCAGGAAAACAGGACGTGGCAGACACAGTACCCAAATTGGGACAGGAATTAACAACACAACCCAATCACCCACATGCACTAGCACAATCCCAAGAGTCGAGAGCAGCAGGCAACACCCCACCCACCACACCCTCAGAAACAAGCATATTAGAAACAGCATCAACCTCCTCAATATAACCCAAATTAACCAAAGCTAACGAGGCATTGTCACAGACAACAACCCGATCATCCACAGGCTCAACATTAACATTGATATTATCTAAAGAAGTAGCCACCTACATAATACCAGCAATATCCACCGAAGGCAAAACAGGATCCTCAATAACCAACTGAGCCATAAGCATCACACTCAAAGCAGAAGCCGAACAAGGGGGTTTAACATAAATTAATTGTTCAGACTCAACGGGAGAAGAGGAGATGGGGGCGCAGTTGAGGGAAAGACATCCAAATGGGGACAATCAGCGACTCGACCCCGATATTCACAAGGGGCGACCACTTGGTAAGCTTCATGTAACAGTTATAAACTAAGTAAGATCCATGACAGAAAACCCGATAATAATCAATATCGTTTTTGAGCTTAATGAGGATATGCATCGGGTCCAACAAAGTTACCAAAAATTCACCATTTAACTTCAGATTAATGATAAATCTGCGGATAGAGTGCAAGGATGGCCGTTTAGAGGGGAAAAATCCGACCATAGAAAATTGGAAAGGCGCAACTAGCGCCGAAATTTCTTGTTCAAAAATCCAAAGAGAGGGAATACCACGAAAAGAAGAAACCCTAAGCTCTAGAAAATTAGAAACAGCTAACGAGTCCGCAAGACATCTAAAAATGAACGAGAAGAAGAAGAAACCTCTAAAAAATTAGGGTCGCAGAGCTCCGGAGGCATGCCGGCAATGCCTGAAAAAACAAAAACCCAAAATAACAAAAGCTAGACTCAACCAGAGAGGGAGGAGAACTTCCCTGAAGGAACTGAAGAAGACGACTCCACCACGACAAGTGACCCCAGCCAAAGGAACACACCAGAGAGAGCTAGGGAATTTGCCCTAGCAGAGCGGGCGAAAACCTGAGCGGGTTAAAGTGCTGACCAAGTCATGTCGTGTGCAAAAGCATCATATATATTGATATAGCTCCTTAAAATCAAGTAATAAGAAAATTAATCAAACCTATCGGCAAATGTCCACATTTTGGGTAAGATTACTATTGATTGATGACGGGGGAAAATATTGAACTAGTGTTAGAATAATTAGAGTTTTTTGTACTTATAAAATTATGGTATATATTTTTAATATATATTTTTTATGTAAAGGATATACGATATGAGAATATGATATAATATCAAAATTCATTGATTTAAATGCCTAGCACAATATAAATATATCAATATAACTTTAAACTATAGATTTATTTAAAAAAAATCCTATATTCTTAATTTCTTAAAATAAATTTGTGATGGAGGTGCTAGTAACATCATGTATTTAGAATTTATCTGTTTTCAATGAATTTCAAATACACTTATTATTGCGTCCTGGAGTATTCGCGGTGGTAGAGAAATATAAAGTTTAACGTCTTAGCATTGTACGAAAATTCGGCACGCACACAGATAAAGGGAGGGTGCATTTATGAGAGACACCAAGATTTTTACGTGGTAAACCTCTGAAAAGGGAAAAAAACCACGGGGCCTAGCCCAGTTTGAATGAATCCACTAGTATTGCATTTGGTTACAAATGAGGCCCTTCCTTGGGGGAAGGCCTCAGCTTGATGTGCATCTTATAGAGTACATTACATAATGAGAATACAAAGAATCCCAGTTGCTGTGTTTGGTTTTTTGGAAGGATTGTAGTCAGTGGGCAACGTAAGTCAGGAGGATCGTAGTCGGCTTGCGACGGAGGTCGGAAGGACTGTAGTCGGTGAGCGACATAAGTCAGAAGGATCATAGTCGGCTGGCGATAGAGGTCGGAAGGACCTTTGTCTCACGACAGAGGTTGGAAGGACAGTGTCAGGTAGAATCCAGCAATGGACGGAAATCCAACATCAGATATATGCCTGGCAAAAATCTAACGACGGATAGAAGTCCGACGTTGGGTAGAAACTTGGCAACGAGCAAAGGTCCGACGTCGGGTAGAAGTCCAACATCAGTTGGCTGCCGAGGAGAAGTACGGTGTTAGATGGTATTCGGGATGAATTCCGACGTCACTTGGAGGTCGGGCGGAATTCCGGCGTCACTTGGACAGATTTCCGACGTCTCGTGCAAGTCGGGCGGAATTCTAGAGTCACTTGGACAGAATTCTGGCGATGGTGGTTGAGGAGGAGTTTTGCACTCTTATCTTTCTTCTCTTCCCTTCTCCTTCTTCTCTTGCTTCGGCCCCCCCTCAAGAGAAATGAGGGGTCTATTTATAGATTTCTAGAGTGGCATGGTCTGTAAATAGGTGGGAGATCAAGGGTGAATCTGGAGTGGTTTGAATGGACGACCGATATTGAATCCCTTGATCGTGGATCGTTCGTAAGACATTTGAAGATCTTAATGATGTCAGAATTTAATTTGACGATCTTGGGCCCGTTAGATTCCTCTCGTCAAGCCGCTCGATTATACTATAAGCACTTTATGTTTGGAAACCGTTTGGTAACCCAATCTGTGGTTCGAACCTTCCAACAGTGCTTCGGGTCTTTGGTTTGGACTCATTTGGGAACGAATTGAGTCAAATTTGGCGTCATTGGGTTCATATTTCAGAGGCGCTCAATTTGACAGTAAGTTTGCTGAAATCGGAGTTCAAATGATCCCAAATTTAATTTTTGAAGCTTTCGGCTTGATTTTGCCTCGAGATTCGTGTCCGATCAAGATAATTTTTGCATGATACATCAGGTATGAAAATAAGTATGTCATCAATTGTTATTATTTAAATTTATATTTTAAGACAATCATTTAAGTTTGAGTTTAACTCTTCAAAAGAAATTATATTTCCATTGAAATAAATATCATATTGTTATATATCATGTGTTTATGTATGGATGAAGACTAAGGTTTTGTTTGCAACAACGATAATTTTATTGTTTATAAAAGCAGTTTGTTAGTACAAAAGTTTTAAGAACCAGAAACAATAAGAAAGTTGTCCCAAATGAAGCCTAAGGGTTTATTTGGGACAACTTTCTTTAAGCTTTCTAAAACAATATTTTAATTAAAATTTTCTTGAAATAGAAATTTTTATACTAAAAAATTGTTTTAGAAAGTAAGCCTATATTTGAAATAGCTTTATGAAAAATTTTATACAAAAATGTTAATTTAAAAAACAACAAAAAATTTGGCTTTATGAATAAAGCCTAATGTTTCATTAGAACAGTTATTTAACTACTTTCTAAAATAATTTTTTAATATAAAAATTTCTTGAAGATTAAAAAAAAAAAAAAACAATGACAAAAGACTGTCCAAACTAAAGAATCCAGTAATAATGATAAAATTGAAAAATAGAAAATAAGTAATCAACCTACTACATTTTAATTTTGTATCTTATATATATGTATAAAAAAAAAATTTAAGGCTTCCTTTAGTTCTTCCTCTCAAAAGCTTCTAAAAAAATTAGAAAAATAAAATTCCCTACAAAGCATATCTATAAAAGCGTCCCATCAAAAAAAAAAAAAAAAAAGTTTATCCGTTTCTAAATAAGAAAAAAAAGCCAAAAAAAATTAGGCCTAAAATATGATTAATTATTCTGTGAATATCATCTAACGCCGGAGTTCTTCTCGCCCACCAACTACAATCCTTCAGACTTACGTCACCCGCCGACTACAGTCTTTCCGACCTCTGTCGTCCATCGACTACGGTCTTTCAAACTTACGTCGCCCGCCGACTACAGTCCTTCTGACATCCGTAGCGCCCGCCGACTACGATCCTTCAGACTTACGTCGCCTGTCGATTACAGTTCTTCCGACCTCCGTCGCCCGCCGACAACAGTCTTTCAGACTTATGTCACCCGCCGATTACAGTCTTTCCGACCTCTGTCGCCCACCGACTACGATCATTCAGACTTATGTCGCCCGCCAACTATAGTCTTTCTGACATCCGTCACTCACCGACAACAGTCCATTCTACTTACATTACACACCGACTACAATCCTTCAGACCAAACAAACACGTACATCAACAGTGATGTTTTGTATTCTCACCATGTAATGAACTCTATAAGATGTACCACAAGCTAATGTCTTCCCCTGACGAAGGACCTCATTTATAATCAACTACACTGCTAGTTGATTCATTCATACTGGGTCAGACCCCGTGATTTACATACTTTTTTATTTACATAACATAGGGGTGTCAATTTCGGGTTATGGTTCATGCTTGGGTCAAACCCGAAACTGACTCGTTCCGACAAACAGATAAGTTTTTTTTTTTTTTTGACTCGAACCCGACCCGCTATAGGTCTAGGTCAACCCGACATGACAGGAATGAACTGAGACGGATAAAAAATTACTAGTTTTTTTGTCAAAAAATAGGTCAATCTTTAATTTTTGTGTTAAAAAGCGGGTTAATCTCGGATTTCCAGATCAAAAACATATTTTCGAGTAAAAAAAGGGATCAATTTCGAGTTACTAGGCCAACCCAACCCGACAATATTTTTGAAAAGGGTCGATTTGCGGAACCCGAATCGACCTGTTTTGGTTTCGAGTTGAGCCTAATCCAGAATTTTTCAAGTCTGGTTTTTGTTTCGTGTCAAATACTGACACCTTTAACATATCGAACACCTAAAACTTTAATATTTCATATATATTATCCAAAACTTACTTTCATATCAAATATATGTGGTAAAAATGTAATATATGGGTGGTGGGAATGAAATATATGTGGCTTATTTGATATTAAATAATATAAGTTGTTATTTATATAATATTAAAGTTTTAGGTATTATATATGCAAATAGTATATATGTAAATCCCACATATTTTAACTGTACATAATAACAAAAAAAACAAATTAAAATTTATCCATTTTAACTAAGTATTTTTGTGAGTTTTAAATATCTAATTACTTTTTTTGACAATATAATATCATACTTTAAAATTATCTGGAAAACAATTTCTAATATCTCATTTTACTTCAAAAAAAATGTTTTTTTAATAATAATAATATAACTCTGATACAATTTTAAGATTTAATTAAAATAAAAATAAGCATGTCCGATCATTTTGATACATGAAACAATTTATTTTATATTGTATTAATTACAATTTCAGTGTGAATAAATACAAAATTAAAATTATTTTAAAGGGAAATCTGTGTAGACTAAAAGTTTCAATCAATCTTAAGCTTCTATATTTAGGTGATAAATTTATACAAAATTATTTTATCTTAAAAACTAAACTTAATCAATACAAAACTAACAAAAACATTTATATTTAGGTGAAGAATGGGCTATTTTTATACAACCAGGCTAGGGCAATCCATAATGGGCTATATAGCACGCAACTACATGGGCTGAATTGGATGGCTCTTTGGATTTTCGTTGGCTTTGAGTAGAAATGAGATCGAAATATGAAATTGTTTTTCATAATATTAAAACGAAAAATTATATGATTATTTTCGAAAAACATTTGAGTTATAATGGATTTCAAAGCATTGAGCTTACTTTCAAATGGTATAATATACTCAAAGTAAATTTCCTTGATTTTAAAATTCATTCTTGTTGCGGGCTAAAGTATACGCGGCAGTAGCGTTAGAATTTTCCGTCTTAGCTTTGTACGGATATCCAGCACACAAAAAAAAAAAAAAGGAAAAAAAAGAAACACCATAATTTTTACGTAGAAAACCCTGGAAAAGAAAATTATCATGGGGCCACGCCCAGGTAAAAATAATTACACTAGTGTTTGAATATATTACAGACGGTTGATTCGTTCTTGAAATTGAGGACAATCATATTATAATAGTCAACCTTCATGTTGAAATCTAGCTGCAAACCAAAGTCCAACGTTAGTCTTGGTCGAGCCGAAATCTGATGTCAATCGATGGTTGGGCTAATGCTTGGCGTCAGTGTGCAGTCAAGCGAAAGTCTGATGTCAATCGGTGGTCAGGTAGAAGTCCAACTTAGACCGACAACTGATAAAAAATTTGGAGTCAATCGTGACTGGGTGAAAGTCCATCATCAGTCTGCTGCTAGGTGGAAGACCAGCATTCGTCAGTGGTTGAGCGAAAGTCCGACGGTGGTCGAGGATGAGTTTGGTGGCATGAGAACTCTAGTTTCTCTCATTCCCTTCTCTCTCTTGCTTGGACCCTCTTTCATGAGAATTGAGGGGTCTATTTATAATTTTCTTATAGTAGCATGACAAATAAATAAGATGAAGATTAAAAGTAAGTTGTGAGTTATTTGAATGGATGACTAATGTTGATATATTCCATTGATCGTGAACGATAAATATAACTTTTAATGATATATAAATTTTACTAAAAAAATTATTCAAATTTTCTGACTTAATTTTCTCTATTAATTTTCACCATTAAAAAATTTAAATTATCAAATATCATAAAAAATGGATAAATTTGGACCTCAATATTATGATATGATTAAAATTTGTTTGAAATTTTAAATATTTTAATATATATATATATATATATATATATATATATATATATATATATATTACATTTTTCTCAAAAAAAAAATAAAAATTAAATATTCATCCTACTAAACTTTGGTCGATAAAAAAAATACGTCGCCCGCCGACTACGGTTCTTCAAACTTACGTCGCCCGCCGACTACAGTCCTTCTGACCTCCGTAGCCCGCTGACTACGATCCTTCTGACTTACGTCGCCCGTTGATTACAGTTCTTCCGACCTCCGTCGCCTGACGACAACGGTCCTTCAGACTTATGTCACCCGCCGACTACAGTCCTTCCGACCTCCGTCGCCCATCGACTACGGTCATTCAGAATTATGTCGCCCGCCAACTATAGTCCTTCCGACCTCCATCACCCACCGACAACAGTCCATTCGACTTACATTGCACACCGACTACAATCCTTCAGACCAAACAAACACGTACATCAACAGTGATGTTTTGTATTCTCACCAAGTAATGAACTCTATAAGATGTACCACAAGCTAATGTCTTCCCCTGATGAAGGACCTCATTTGTAATCAACTACACTACTAGTGGATTCATTCATACTGGGCCAGACCCCGTGATTTACATACTTTTTTATTTACATAACATAGGGGTGTCAATTTCGGGTTATGGTTCATGCTTGGGTCAAACCCGAAACTGACCCGTTCCGACAAACAGATAAGTTTTTTTTTTACTCGAACCCGACCCGCTATAGGTCTAGGTCAACCCGACATGACAGGAATGTTCCGAGACGGATAAAAAATTACTAGTTTTTTTGTCAAAAAATAGGTCAATCTTTAATTTTTGTGTTAAAAAGCGGGTCAATCTCGGGTTTCCATATCAAAAACATATTTTCGAGTAAAAAAAGGGATCAATTTCGAGTTACTAGGCCAACCCAACCTGACCATATTTTTTAAAAGGGTCGATTTGCGGAACCCACATCGACCTGTTTTGGTTTGGAGTTGAGCCTAGCCCAAAATTTTTCATGTCTGATTTTTGGGTCGTGTCAAATACTGACACCTTTAACATATCGAACACCTAAAACTTTAATATTTCATATATATTATCCACAACTTACTTTCATATCAAATATATGTGGTAAAAATGTAATATATGGGTGGTGGGAATGAAATATAAGTGGCCTATTTATTATTAAATAATATAAGGTGTTATTTATATAATATTAAAGTTTTAGGTATTATATATGCAAATAGAGTAGTATAAAATAATATATATGTAAATCCCACATTTTTACATATAAACTTAATCAATACAAAAGTAACAAAAACATTTATATTTAGGTGAAGAATGGGCTATTTTTATACAACCAGGCTCGGGCAATCCATAATGGGCTATATAGCACGCAACTACATGGGCTGAGTTGGATGGCTCTTTGGATTTTCGTTGACTTTGGGTGGGCCATGGGCAATCGTAGAAATGAGATCGAAATATGAAATTGTTTTTCATAAATATTAAAACGAAAAATTATATGATTATTTTCGAAAAACAATTGAGTAATAATGGATTTCAAAGCATTGAGCTTACTTTCAAATGGTACAATATACTCAAAGTAAATTTCCTTGATTTGAAATTTCATTCTTGTTGCGGGCTGAAGTAAGTGCGGCAATAGCGTTAGAGTTTTTCGTCTTAGCTTTGTACGGATATCCAGCACACACAAAAAAAAGGAAAAAAAGAAACACCATAATTTTTACGTAGAAAACCATGGAAAAGAAAATTATCATGGGGCCACGCCCAGGTGAAAATAATTACACTAATGTTTGAATATATTACAGACGGTTGATTCGTTCTTGAAATTGAGGACAATCATATTATAATAGTCAACCTTTAGGTTGAAATCTAGCTGCAAACCAAAGTCCAACGTTAGTCTTGGTCGAGCCGAAATCTGATGTCAATCGATGGTCGGGCTAATGCTTGGCGTCAGTGTGCAGTCGAGCGAAAATCTGATGTCAATCGGTGGTTAGGTGGAAGTCCAACTTAGACCAACAACCGATAAAAAATTTGGAGTCAATCGTGACTGGGTGAAAGTCCATCATCAGTCTGCTGCGAGGTGGAAGACCAGCATTCGTCAGTGGTTGAGCGAAAGTCCGACAATGGTCGATGGTGAGTTTGGTGGCAAGAGAACTCTAGTTTCTCTCATTAATTCCCTTCTCTCTCTTGCTTGGGCCCTCTTTCATAAGAATTGAGGGGTCTATTTATAGTTTTCTTATAGTAGCATGACAAATAAATAAGATGAAGATTAAAAGTAAGTTGGGAGTTATTCTAATGGATGACTGATGTTGATATATTCCATTGATCGTGAACGATAAAGATAACTTTTATTGATACATAAATTTTACTAAAAAAATTATTCAGATTTTCTGACTTAATTTTCTCTATTAATTTTCACCATTAAAAAATTTAAATTATCAAATATCATAAAATTTGGATAAATTTGAACCTAAATATTATGATATGATTAAAATTTGTTTGAAATTTTAAATATTTTAATATATATATATATATATATATATATATATATATATATATATATATATATATATATATATATATATATATATATATATATATATATATATTACATTTTTCTCAAAATAAATAAAAATTAAATATTCATCCTACTAAACTTTGGTCGATAAAAAAAAATACGGCATATTAGAGTGTAATTTACTATCACCCATATTTTATAAAAAAAAACGGAATATTCATTCATATTTCTTCAAGTAGCCAAAAGTAAATTAAAAAAAAAAAAAAGCGACATTCTAGATGGGCCAGTTTCTATGGCCCAATGAGGGGAGCTTTTATTAGGTCCGGTGTAAAGACGTAGAGGAAAGTCCGGTCGGAGGTAAAATCCCGCCAAAAAACTCGATATTTGCTCGGTATTGTTAGGTATTATTTGATAATAACGAGGAATATCGCTCAGTGAAGATCAATACAGAGTTCTACCGAGCTATACCAAGCAATACCGAGTTGTACCGAGTTTTTTCTAGAAAAAACTCGGTACAACTTTTGTATCTCGGTACTGCTCGGTATAGCTCGGTATAACTCAGTATTGAGTCTTCACGTGATGGTATTTCTCATTATTATTTGATATTGGTCGGTATTTACTCGGTATTTCTCATTTTTTAATGGGATTTGACCTCCGACCGGACGCTTCTCTGCATGGGAGGACGTAATAGTTGTTCCAATGAGTAACGCGGCTGGGAGCGGGGTGACCGGCCAGTACTTTGACTTTGTCATCGGTCGAATATCGGTCTAACTTTCTACTAACTCGGCCGCGCTGTGCGTGTCGTGGAACAGAAGCCATGCAAAAAAGTCTCCCAGTCGAAACTTACCTGAACATTTTTTTTTAACAAAAAAAACCCACAGTCGTCGAGATTGCTTATATCTTAATATGGGATTTGCAAAGCACCTATCTGCAAATGTCCACAGCTGATAGAACATTTTAATCATGTATTTAATTAAAGTATTTATATATATTTGTTTTTGTAAATCATAGAGTTATAAGAGCCTTAGTCAAGATCAACCAACTTGCATTGAGTCAGGGGTGAAAACGAGTCGAGTCGAGCTCAAGCCAGAGGGTGCTCGAGTCGAGCTTAAGTTTCAAATATCAAACTGAAGCTCAAGTCAAGCTCAAAATCAGAGCTCGAGCTCAATTCGTCTCATGTCGAGCAGCTCGTCAAGCTCAGTCTTGAACTTCGCCATCAAGCTCCGTCCGGCCGGAAAGCCGCCGGAAAACCGCCGGAAAATTGACCGCCGGAAAGCCGCCGGAAAATTCCGCCGGTAATAAGTGATTTTCCTGTAGTGTCCCGAGTAGGCTCGTCGTCGCATATGTTGTCTTCCTGAGTTCCGTAGTTGTCCCGAGCTCATCGTCACACCCGCTGTCATCCCGAGGTCAGTCGTCGCCCCGAGCTCCACCGTCGAGATCCAACCTCATCCTCACGTTCTCCGTCAAGATCTATCGTCCTGAGTTTTGCCGTCGAGACCCATGTGCTCCGTCATTCGGGTTTTCCATCCTGATATTTAAATCGTCGTGTTTGCCTGCTCAATTGAGGTATCATTTTACCTCCCAATCATCTCATCGAGCCGCTCGACGAGCGGAAGTATGTTCTAGCTCAAGTTCGATAAGCTGACAAGCTTGAAATCGCTTTCGAGCTCGACTCGCAAGCTCGATAAGTTCAACTTGTCTAGCCTGTTATCGAGTCGAGCCCAAATCAGCTCGCGAGCCGACTTGACTCAGTTGCACCCCTAACCTAAGTCATATTCCTATTATTCACATGGCACTTTAGGAGCACTTATCATTCTTTAAATGTGTGTTTATCATTAAGTCTTAATTTAACTCTTCCAACTAAATTATATTTCTTATTTGAGTATCATTTCTATTATGTCCAACAAAGATTACACAAATGAAAAATAATTATGAGAAGATTATTACAAGCTCTCTCAGACCATCAATATAGCTCACCTTACTGTTCTTGTACTGAAAAGCTACTCTAAGAAGCATTAAGAAAGTCGTCTCAAACGAATAATAAGTTTTCTTAGTAATTTCTACAATAATTTTCTAGGACAAAAATTTATTAAAAGCAACGAAAAAGCTGTGATCAAAAGCTGTAAAAAATAAATCATAAATTTGTGATTAAAAAAATGTGTGATGTAATATGATATGGTCCATCATCTTTGTTGCACATGACCATTACATATTAATATTTATATTTATTAGCTTAATCTTAAACTATGCTATATCTTTATATTTTTAAAATAAATATCGATCATATTATATTTTTATGTATAGTAGGAGACTAACTAAAGTAATCAACCTACCAACCCAAAAACCCATGCTGCAGTCTGCTCTTTCTCAGTTAATTTCTCAACTCTACAATCCTTAAGTCCGCGTTTCCCAAGGAAAAGTGTAAACGTGAAGACCGGCAAAGCCAAGAGACCTCTCTTCGCTATTATAAATTCCTCGTTAAGTTCTCCAATTCCTCTTCACAAAACAAGCTCACCAATTTATTCCTTACAATAATCCACTTCAGATTCAGAAGGCCACAGGCTCCGTTCATAGCTAAACTAGCAAAGCAAACTATATAGTTGTTGGTTTGTTACTCCTCGATCGATCGGCAATTCTCATGGCTTCTATGAAGAGAGATCTTGGCCTTGTGCTCTTAGCGTTTTCCTTTGCATGGTTACTAATAGGCAGCGGCATTTTGCGGGGGGCGTCGATGGCGGAGGCGACGAGAGTCTTGAAAGAGGAGCGGTATTTCATTAAGACTAGAGCTGGATTCGTGTTTGAGTCCAAGCTTGATGGGTCAGGATCAGGTTCAGGGCCTTCAGGTTGTCATCATGGGCCTGGTGGTGGCGGTGGAATATGCCCTCCGAACTGAGAGAATGAAGAACTTAACAAAGAAGATAAATTGACAATAAATTATCATAAAGCGTGACATATATTTTCTATAATTTATAACTGTTTGTTTCTGATTGATGAATAATACGGGCATAAATTTTTGCTCAATATACTGATTCATGATGTACAATCTTTGTTTAATATTTCTTTCGTGTAATTTTTATTTTATTGAATGTTATTAGAATAATTCAAATTAAATTTAAATTGGTAATCTTGCAATTTTTATAGATATGCATGATATGAATTGTTTTTATTTTAATTTGTTTTCTAATAGCTAGCTTACTAGTTAAGCTGACCTCCTTAATCTTTGAGAGAGAGAGAGAGAGGAGAGAGAAGAAGGAGATAAAAGAAGAGAGAGAAGTTGGACTAATCATATATCCTTGTTTGAATGGTCAATCAAATATTGTTGAATAGATTGTTGTGTCAAAGTGAAAAAAAACTGTTGATTCAAAAAGAATGATCACGAGGAAGACATTTGCTAAGTTATAATAATAATCAATATGAAGAAATTAAAACAGCCCTATAAATATATTTTTTAATTCAATAAATCTAAATTTATTTAATTTAGATGTTAATGAAGCCTCATGAAAACTATTTAAATGTTAATAGCTTCAATTAGAATAAAACCTTTAAAACTATTTGGATGATATTAAGTAAGAGAGAATATGGTCGTTAACGCATACTATACTAACAAGGAAAAATTAATTATATTATTAGCTAGGTATTATTTAATTAATAATTAGAAATATACTTAAATGAATAATTATGAATTAATTGTGGGAATGATGGTTTAAGTTAATTAGTGATTAACAAGGTAATCACTAATTAATGCACATGAAAGGAAGAAGACAAAATCCTAAAAAAATAGGTGAAAAATAAAAAATAAAATAGCTGATTTTCTAACTTAAGAAAACCAGTAATTAGCGTGATACAATTGTTAAGAAAATGAATTAGAGCACGAAGACACCATGCAACAAAGGAAAAAGAGGTATGAGAATGCTAGGATTGTAATGGGGGAGAGGTCGAGGGTAGAGGTGTCAATATTTGACACGACACGAACATGACCTAAAAATTTTGGATTACAGTCAACCCATTTAGCTAACAGGTCGGTTCAGTTAAGGATTCGACCCGTTTGAAAAAAAACGGAGCGGCTCAAGGTCGAGGGTGTCTTTCTACATCAATAGTTTCGAATGCAAGAGCAATAGATGTGACTTGTGAGGAAAGTTAATACAGTGTTATATTAAGGCTTGATTTGGGACGGCTTTCTTACTGCTTCTTAAAGTAGATTGTTAGTATAAAATTTTTAATTTTTGTATTAAAAAACTACTTTAAGAATAAATAAAAAACCGTCCCAAACTAAGCCTTAGCATCAAAGAAAAAAAATCTGATTCAAATAATTAATATAATAATATGATGAAAATAAGAAAAAATTAAACAAAAAATAAGAAGATATCACTTGAATGAGAAAAAAATTATATAATATTTTTTCAAAGTATTTTTAGCAACTTTATGTTAAATTAATTGATTTTGCAAGTATTTTAAGTTTATTTAATTTCAACATTTTTTAGAAGAGTCAGCGCACAAGTCGATTTGGGGTTGCTCAAACTTAACTCGTTAGCCCATCGAGCTCCGCACATAAGCCATCTACGAAGTCGAGTTCGTGCCGACTTACGAATCAGCTTGACTCAGTACACTCGTTATGGGTCAAATAAAATAAAATTCCAATGTGTTTATTTTCCGCTCAATTACACCCTTAATTTACAGGAAATTAACTGAGCAATTTTTTTTTCTCTATAAAATCTTCTAAAACACCCCTTCAACATTTGAATAATTATCTTTATAGTAAAATTTAAATTCTTGTGGCCGTCAACTCTTTTCCTTTTGAAAAAGTCTGAAATCTGTATTTTCCAGGAAAATATTTTGCAGTGAGAAAATTACAAGAAAAATCAATGTTGATTCACATATCGAAGTATGGTCATCTTCTTATTATAAAAACTTGATAACTTCTCTATCTTCTCTCCACAAAACAAGAGCTCATCAGCATTCCACTTCAGATTCAGAAAGTTAGAGGCTCCCTATCTATAAAGTATCAAACAACAATACATATTCATATACTTGACTATTCTCATGGCTTCTACAAGGAGAGATCTTGGTCTTGTGCTCTTGGTGTTTTCCTTCGCTTGGCTATTTAATTATGGGCGGCAACATTTCTCGAGCACCGCCGATGGCCGAGGCAACGAGAGTTTTGAAAGATGTGCGATATATCATCACGACTAGAGCTGGATTAGTATTTGAGTCTAAGCCTAAAGGGTCGGGATTAGGGTCAGGACATTCATGTTATCACCATGGGCCTCGTGGTGGGAGTGGAATATGCCCCCATTATGAGAGATTGAAGAACTTAACTCATTCAAAGATTAATAAATAGTAAATTATAATAAAGTGTGGTGTGTCGTCTAATTTATAACTTTATATTTTTTATGACATTGATTGATGCATAAAGAGCATGAAAACTTGCTCTGGAAATTGTTTTATGATTTACAATTGTTGTTTAATGGTTTTGTTGGATCTTTAATTTTGCAAATGTTATTGGTAAAAATAACTCAATTTAATTGAAATTTTATCCTTCATAAAATGATTATTGTGCAATTTTTAAAGCCTTACATGATATCATGAATTGTTTCTTGCTAAAATATTGAATGCTAATAACAGGTTCCTAAAAGATTACTAGTTAAGCAAATGCTCTAAGATTTCGTTTGGAACAGTTTTCTTACTGCTTCTTAAAGCAATTTTTTAGTAAAAAATTTAAGTTTTTGTAATAGAAAGCTGATTTAAGAAGTAGTAAGAAAGCCGTCTCAAACAAAAGCTTAATCTTCACAGTAGTAATAGGTGGGGGGGGGGGGGGGGAGAGAGAGAGAGAGAGAGAGAGAGAGAGATTGAACTAATTAAAATTCCAATGTGGCTTGCAATTTTTTTATTAGTCATTCAATTATTGAATCGATTATCTTGCCAAAATGAAAAAAAATAATGATTAATATTAATTACAAATTATTAAGAGAGATTGAACTAATTAAAACTCCAATGTGACTTGCAATTTTTTTAATAGTCATTCAATTATTGAATCGATTATTTTGTCAAAATGAAAAGAATTAATGATTAATATTAATTAAAATTTATTAAGAGATTGGAAATTATAAAAATAATAAAAAGAAATATAAGAAATTAAAAACAACTCTATACTATCTAAATAACTTTGCACAAATTAATGTGTAAAAGCACCATTTTTTTTTTAAAGACATTTTATTCAAAAAGAACACAAAAGATACATCATAGGCAAACAAGCCACAAAACCGAGGCAGCCAAAACACAATGAAAAAGCTATAAAGGGTACACTCAAACAAGGAGAAACATGCACAACGGCCGTTAGACTCAGCAAAGGCGCAGACTACGAACCACTTTAAATTCGGGCACGGACAATCCAGAGGAGTGAAAGACCCAAAAACCACCAAAAGCTAACCAACCACCATCACCGCTAATAAGAATCACCACCTAAGGTTGCCAACTAGCCACGGATTGAAACGATGAGCCTGAACTACATCATTGTCCGAAAATCGCTAGCCACCATAAGCATAACCAGAAAAGGCAACAAGAATCCGCGGACAAGGAGACCTAAAAAAAAAACCAACGTACCAGGCACGATCTCAATTATTTTCGAGCACGTCTATCCCTCCCACGAGAGGAAGCAGATACAACCAGGTGGTCCTTATGCAAAGCAAACTTAAAAGCATGTTCATCCTCCCCACTAGCCTCCGAAGAGGTGTCCGACGAGCATTGTAGCCAATCTAATTGCAGCCTAGCAGCCTCCCCCGAATTGGAACCCACATGATCAACCAAAGCCTTAGGAGAAACCAGATTAACCGGAACTTCAACAAAATGGCCAGAAACTTGGTCAATATGCGTAATAGGGGAAGCATCAACACTGGCAGAACCCACAAACTTCAAGCCAACACCAGATTCAACCACACGGTCAGGACAAAATTCCTAAGGCTTGAAAGACGAATCCGAAAAATCCATAGCCACACCAGGTCCAACATACCCAGGCAAACAGGACGGGGCAGACACAGTACCCAAATTGGGACAGGAATTAACAACACAACCCAATCACCCACATGCACTAGCACAATCCCAAGAGTCGAGAGCAGCAGGCAACACCCCACCCACCACACCCTCAGAAACAAGCATATTAGAAATAGCATCAACCTCCTCAATATAACCCAAATTAACCAAAGCTAACGAGGCATTGTCACAGACAACAACCCGATCATCCACAGGCTCAACATTAACATTGATATTATCTAAAGAAGTAGCCACCTACATAATACCAGCAATATCCACCGAAGGAAAAACAGGATCCTCAATAACCAACTGAGCCATAAGCATCACACTCAAAGCAGAAGCCGAACAAGGGGGTTTAACATAAATTAATTGTTCAGACTCAACGGGAGAAGAGGAGATGGGGGCGCAGTTGAGGGAAAGACACCCAAATGGGGACAATCAGCGACTCGACCCCGATATTCACAAGGGGCGACCACTTGGTAAGCTTCATGTAACAGTTATAAACTAAGTAAGATCCATGGCAGAAAACCCGATAATAATTAATATCGTTTTTGAGCTTAATGAGGATATGCGTCGGGTCCAACAAAGTTACCAAAAATTCACCATTTAACTTCAGATTAATGATAAATCTGTGGATAGAGTGCAAGGATGGTCGTTTAGAGGGGAAAAATCCGACCATAGAAAATTGGAAAGGCGCAGCTAGCGCCGAAATTTCTTGTTAAAAAATCCAAAGAGAGGGAATACCACGAAAAGAAGAAACCCTAAGCTCTAGAAAATTAGAAACAGCTGATGAGCCCGCAAGACATCTAAAAATGAACGAGAAGAAGAAGAACCCTCTAAAAAACTAGGGTCGCAGAGCTCCGGAGGCATGCCGGCAATGCCTGAAAAAACAAAAACCCAAAATAACAAAAGCTAGACTCAACCAGAGAGGGAGGAGAACTTCCCTGAAGGAACTGAAGAAGACGGCTCCACCACGACAAGTGACCCCAGCCAAAGGAACACACCAGAGAGAGCTAGGGAATTTGCCCTAGCAGAGCGGGCGAAAACCTGAGCGGGTTAAAGTGCTGACCAAGTCATGTCGTGTGCAAAAGCATCATATATATTGATATATCTCCTTAAAATCAAGTAATAAAAAAATTAATCAAACCTATCGGCAAATGTCCACATTTTGGGTAAGATTACTATTGATTGATGACGGGGGAAAATATTGAACTAGTGTTAGAATAATTAGAGTTTTTTGTACTTATAAAATTATGGTATATATTTTTAATATATATTTTTTATGTAAAGGATATACAATATGAGAATATGATATAATATCAAAAATTCATTGATTTAAATGCCTAGCACAATATAAATATATCAATATAACTTTAAACTATAGATTTATTTAAAAAAAAAATCCTATATTCTTAATTTCTTAAAATAAATTTGTGATGGAGGTGCTAGTAACATCATGTATTTAGAATTTATCTGTTTTCAATGAATTTCAAATACACTTATTATTGCGTCCTGGAGTATTCGCGGTGGTAGAGAAATATAAAGTTTAACGTCTTAGCATTGTACGAAAATTCGGCACGCACACAGATAAAAGGAGGGTGCATTTATGAAAGACACCAAGATTTTTACGTGGTAAACCTCTGAAAAGGGGAAAAAACCACGGGGCCTAGCCCAGTTTGAATGAATCCACTAGTATTGCATTTGGTTACAAATGAGGCCCTTCCTTGGGGGAAGGCCTTAGCTTGATGTGCATCTTATAGAGTACATTACATGACGAGAATACAAAGAATCCCAGTTGATGTGTTTGCTTTGTTGGAAGAATTGTAGTCAGTGAGCAACGTAAGTCAGGAGGATCGTAGTCGGCTGGCGACGGAGGTCGGAAGGACTGTAGTCGGTGAGCGACATAAGTCAGAAGGATCGTAGTCGGCTGGCGACAGAGGTCGGAAGGACCGTTGTCTCACGACAGAGGCTGGAAGGACTGTGTCAGGTAGATTCCAGTAATGGACGGAAATCCAACATCAGATATATGCCTGGCGAAAATCTAATGACGGACAGAAGTCTGACATTGGGTATAAACTTGGCAACAAGCGAAGGTCCGACGTCGGGTAGAAGTCCAGTATCAGTTGGTCGCCAAGGAGAAGTACGGTGTTAGATGGTATTCTGGTAGAATTCTGACGTCACTTGGAGGTCGGGCGGAATTCTGGCGTCACTTGGACAGAATTCCGACGTCTCGTGCAAGTCGGGTGGAATTCTAGCATCACTTGGACAGAATTCTGGCGGTGGTGGTTGAGGAGGAGTTCTGCCCTCCTATCTTTCTTCTCTTCCCTTCTCCTTCTTCTCTTACTTCGCCCCCCCCCCCCCCCCCCCCCCCCCCCCCCCCCCCTCAAGAGAAATGAGGGGTCTATTTATAGATTTCTATAGTGGCATGGTCTGTAAATAGGTGAGAGATCAAGGGTGAATCTGGAGTGGTTTGGATGGACAACCGATATTGAATCCCTTGATCGTGGACCGTTCGTCAGACATTTAAAGATCTTAATGATGTTGGAATTTAATTTAATGATCTTGGGCTCATTGGATTCCTCTCGTCAAGCCGCTCGATTATACTATAAGCACTTTATGTTTGGAAACCGTTTGGTAACCCAAATTGTGGTTCGAACCTTCCAACAGTGCTTCGGGTCCTTGATTTGGACTCATTTGGGCTCGAATTGAGTCAAATTTGGTGTCGTTGGGTTCATAGTTCAGAGACGCTCAATTTGACTGTAAGTTTGCTGAAATCGGAGTTTAGATGATCCCGAATTTAATTTTCAAAGCTTTCGGGTTGATTTTGCCTCGAGATTCATGTCCGATCAAGATAATTTTTGCATGATACATCACGTATGAAAATAAGTATGTCATCAATTGTTATTATTTAAATTTATATTTGAAGACAATCATTTAAGTTTGAGTTTAACTCTTCAAAAGAAATTATATTTCCATTGAAATAAATATCATATTGTTATATATCATGTGTTTATGTATAGATGAAGACTAAGGTTTTGTTTGCAACGATAATTTTATTGTTTATGAAAGTAGTTTGTTAGTACAAAAGTTTTAAGAACTAGAAACAATAATAAAGTTGTCCCAAATGAAGCCTAAGGGTTTATTTGAAAGCCTAATGTTTCATTAGAACAGTTATTTAACTACTTTCTAAAATAATTTTTTAATATAAAAATTTCTTGAAGATTAAAAAAAAAAAAAACAATGACAAAAGACTGTCCGAAACAAAGCATAACTAAAGAATCCAGTAATAATAATAAAATTGAAAAATAGAAAAATAAGTAATCAACCTACTACATTTTAATTTTGTATCTTATATATATGTATAAAAAAAAATTTAAGGCTTCCTTTGGTTCTTCCTCTCAAAAGCTTCTTCAAACAATAGAAAAATAAAATTCCCTACAAAGCATATCTATAAAAGCGTCCCATCATCATCAAAAAAAAAAAAAGTTTATCCGTTTCTAAATAGGAAAAAAAAAAGCCAAAACAAATTAGGCCTAAAACATGATTAATTATTCTGTGAATATCATCTAACGCCGGAGTTCTCCTCGCCCACCAACTTACGTCGGACTTCTACCCGACCTTCAGACTTACGTCGCTCGCCGACTACAGTCCTTCCGACCTCCGTCGCCCGCCAACTACAATCCTTCTGACTCACGTCACCCGCCGACTACAGTCTTTCCGACCTCTGTCGCCCACCGACTACGGTCCTTCAAACTTACGTCGCCCGCCGACTCAGTCCTTCTGACCTCCGTAGCCCGCCGACTACGATCCTTCAGACTTACGTCGCCCGTTGATTACAGTTCTTCCGACCTCCGTCGCCTGACGACAACGGTCCTTCAGACTTATGTCACCCGCCGACTACAGTCCTTCCGACCTCCGTCGCCCACCGACTACGGTCATTCAGACTTATGTCGCCCGCGACCAATAGTCCTTCCGACCTCCATCACCCACCGACAACAGTCCATTCGACTTACATTGCACACCGACTGCAATCCTTAAGACCAAACAAACACGTACATCAACAGTGATGTTTTGTATTCTCACCATGTAATGAACTCTATAAGATGTACCACAAGCTAATGTCTTCCCCTGATGAAGGACCTCATTTGTAATCAACTACAATACTAGTGGATTCATTCATACTGGGCCAGACCCCGTGATTTACATACTTTTTTATTTACATAACATAGGGGTGTGAATTTCGGGTTATGGTTCATGCTTGGGTCAAACTTGAAACTGACTCGTTCCGACAAACAGATAAGTTTTTTTTTTTTTACTCGAACCCGACCCGCTATAGGTCTAGGTCAACCCGACATGACAGGAATGAACCTAGACGGATAAAAAATTACTAGTTTTTTTTTTCAAAAAATAGGTCAATCTTTAATTTTTGTGTTAAAAAGCGGGTCAATCTCGGGTTTCCAGATCAAAAACATATTTTCGAGTAAAAAAAGGGATCAATTTCGAGTTACTAGGCCAACCCAACCCGACCATATTTTTGAAAAGGGTCGATTTGCGGAACCCGAATCGACCTGTTTTGGTTTGGAGTTGAGCCTAGCCTGGAATTTTTCAGGTCTGATTTTTTGGTCGTGTCAAATACTGACACCTTTAACATATCGAACAGCTAAAACTTTAATATTTCATATATATTATCCACAGCTTACTTTCATATCAAATATATGTGGTAAAAATGTAATATATGGGTGGTGGGAATGAAATATAAGTGGCCTATTTATTATTAAATAATATAAGGTGTTATTTATATAACATTAAAGTTTTAGGTATTATAAATGCAAATAGAGTAGTATAAAATAGTATATATGTAAATCCCACATTTTTACCTATAAACTTAATCAATACAAAAGTAACAAAAACATTTATATTTAGGTGAAGAATAGGCTATTTTTATACAACCAGGCTCGGGCAATCCATAATGGGCTATAGCACGCAACTACATGGGCTGAGTTGGATGGCTCTTTGGATTTTCGTTGTCTTTGGGTGGGCCATGGGCAATCGTAGAAATGAGATCGAAATATGAAATCGTTTTTCATAAATATTAAAACGAAAAATTATATGATTATTTTCGAAAAACATTTGAGTTATAATGGATTTCAAAGCATTGAGCTTACTTTCAAATGGTACAATATACTCAAAGTAAATTTCCTTGATTTTAAAATTCATTCTTGTTGCGGGCTAAAGTATACGCGGCAGTAGCGTTAGAATTTTCCGTCTTAGCTTTGTACGGATATCCAGCACACAAAAAAAAAGGAAAAAAAGAAACACCATAATTCTTACGTAGAAAATCCTGGAAAAGAAAAAAATCATGGGGCCACGCCCAGGTGAAAATAATTACACTAGTGTTTGAATATATTACAGACGGTTGATTTGTTCTTGAAATTGAGGACGATCATATTATAATAGTCAACCTTCAGGTTGAAATCTAGCTGCAAACCAAAGTCCAACGTTAGTCTTGGTCGAGCCGAAATCTAATGTCAATCGATGGTTGGGCTAATGCTTGGCGTCAGTGTGCAGTCAAGCGAAAGTCTGATGTCAATCGGTGGTCAGGTAGAAGTCCAACTTAGACCGACAACCGATAAAAAATTTGGAGTCAATCGTGACTGGGTGAAAGTCCATCATCAGTCTGCTGCTAGGTGGAAGACCAGCATTCGTCAGTGGTTGAGTGAAAGTCCGACGGTGGTCGAGGATGAGTTTGGTGGCATGAGAACTCTAGTTTCTCTCATTCCCTTCTCTCTCTTGCTTGGACCCTCTTTCATGAGAATTGAGGGGTCTATTTATAGTTTTCTTATAGTAGCATGACAAATAAATAAGATGAAGATTAAAAGTAAGTTGTGAGTTATTTGAATGGATGACTAATGTTGATATATTCCATTGATCGTGAACGATAAATATAACTTTTAATGATATATAAATTTTACTAAAAAAATTATTCAAATTTTCTGACTTAATTTTCTCTATTAATTTTCACCATTAAAAAATTTAAATTATCAAATATCATAAAAAATGGATAAATTTGGACCTCAATATTATGATATGATTAAAATTTGTTTGAAATTTTAAATATTTTAATATATATTACATTTTTCTCAAAATAAATAAAAATTAAATATTCATCCTACTAAACTTTGGTCGATAAAAAAAATACGGCATATTAGAGTGTAATTTACTATCACCCATATTTTATAAAAAAAAACGGAATATTCATTCATATTTCTTCAAGTAGCCAAAAGTAAATTAAAAAAAAAAAAGCGACATCTAGATGGGCCAGTTTCTATGGCCCAATGAGGGGAGCTTTTATTAGGTCCGGTGTAAAGACGTAGAGAAAAGTCCGGTCGGAGGTAAAATCCCGCCAAAAAACTCGATATTTGCTCGGTATTGCTAGGTATTATTTGATAATAACGAGGAATATCGCTCAGTGAAGATCAATACCGAGTTCTACCGAGCTATACCGAGCAATACCGAGTTGTACCGAGTTTTTTCTAGAAAAAAATCGGTACAACTTTTGTATCTCGGTATTGCTCGGTATAGCTCGGTATAACTCAGTATTGGGTCTTCACGTGATGGTATTCCTCATTATTATTTGATATTGGTCGGTATTTACTCGGTATTTCTCATTTTTTAATGGGATTTGACCTCCGACCGGACGCTTCTCTACATGGGAGGACGTAATAGTTGTTCCAATGAGTAACGCGGCTGGGAGCGGGGTGACCGGCCAGTACTTTGACTTTGTCATCGGTCGAATATCGGTCTAACTTTCTACTAACTCGGCCGCGCTGTGCGTGTCGTGGAACAGAAGCCATATTGCAAAAAAGTCTCCCAGTCGAAACTTACATGAACATTTTTTTTTTAACAAAAAAAAACCCACAGTCGTCGAGATTGCTTATATCTTAATATGGGATTTGCAAAGGACCTATCTGCAAATGTCCACAGCTGATAGAACATTTTTATCATGTATTTAATTAAAGTATTTATATATATTTGTTTTTGTAAATCATAGAGTTATAAGGGCCTTAGTCAAGATCAACCAACTTGCATTGAGTCAGGGGTGAAAACGAGTCGAGTCGAGCTCAAGCAAGAGGGTGCTCGAGTCGAGCTTAAGTTTCAAATACCAAACTGAAGCTCAAGTCAAGCTCAAAATCAGAGCTCGAGCTCAATTAGTCTCATGTCGAGCAGCTCGTCAAGCTCAGTCTTGAACTTCGCCATCGAGCTCCGTCCCGAGTAGGCTCGTCGTCGCATATGTTGTCTTCCTGAGTTCCGTAGTTGTCCCGAGCTCATCGTCACACCCGCTGTCATCCCGAGGTCAGTCGTCGCCCCGAGCTCCACCGTCGAGATCCAACCTCATCCTCACGTTCTCCGTCAAGATCTATCGTTCTGAGTTTTGCCGTCGAGACCCACGTGCTCCGTCATTCGGGTTTTCCATCCTGATATTTAAATCGTCGTGTTTGCCCGCTCAGTTGAGGTATCATTTTACCTCCCAATCACCTTATCGAGCCACTCGATGAGCGGAAGTCTGTTCTAGCTCGAGTTCGATAAGCTGTCAAGCTTGAAATCGCTTTCGAGCTCGACTCGCGAGCTCGATAAGCTCAACTTGTCTAGCCTGTTATCGAGTCGAGCCCAAATCAGCTCGCGAGCCGACTTGACTCAGTTGCACCCCTAACCTAAGTCATATTCCTATTATTCACACGGCACTTTAGGAGCACTTATCATTCTTTAAATGTGTGTTTATCATTAAGTCTTAATTTAACTCTTCCAACTAAATTATATTTCTTATTTGAGTATCATTTCTATTATGTCCAACAAAGATTACACAAATGAAAAATAATTATGAGAAGATTATTACAAGCTCTCTCAGACCCTCAGTATAGCTCACCTTACTGTTCTTGTACTGAAAAGCTACTCTAAGAAGCATTAAGAAAGTCGTCTCAAACGAATAATAAGTTTTCTTAGTAATTTCTACAATAATTTTCTAGGACAAAAATTTATTAAAAGCAACGAAAAAGCTGTGATCAAAAGCTGTAAAAAATAAATCATAAATTTGTGATTAAAAAAATGTGTGATGTAATATGATATGGTCCATCATCTTTGTTGCACATGACCATTACATATTAATATTTATATTTATTAGCTTAATCTTAAACTATGCTATATCTTTATATTTTTAAAATAAATATCGATCATATTATATTTTTATGTATAGTACGTAGGAGACTAACTAAAGTAATCAACCTACCAACCCAAAAACCCATGCTGCAGTCTGCTCTTTCTCAGTTAATTTCTCAACTCTACAATCCTTAACTCCGCGTTTCCCAAGGAAAAGTGTAAAACTGAAGACCGGCAAAGCCGAGAGACCTCTCTTCGCTATTATAAATTCCTCGTTAAGTTCTCCAATTCCTCTCCACAAAACAAGCTCACCAATTTATTCCTTACAATAATCCACTTCAGATTCAGAAGGCCAGAGGCTCCGTTCATAGCTAAACTAGCAAAGCAAACTAGCTATATAGTTGTTGGTTTGTTACTCCTCGATCGATCGGCAATTCTCATGGCTTCTATGAAGAGAGATCTTGGCTTTGTGGTCTTAGCGTTTTCCTTTGCATGGTTACTAATAGGCAGTGGCATTTTGCGGGGGGCGTCGATGGCGGAGGCGACAAGAGTCTTGAAAGAGAAGCAGTATTTCATTAAGATCAGAGATGGATTCGTGTTTGAGTCCAAGCTTGATGGGTCAGGATCAGGTTCAGGGCCTTCAGGTTGTCATCATGGGCCTGGTGGTGGCGGTGGAATATGCCCTCCGAACTGAGATAATGAAGAACTTAACAAAGAAGATAAATAGACAATAAATTATCATAAAGCGTGACATATATTTTCTATAATTTATAACTGTTTGTTTCTGATTGATGAATAATACGATCATAAATTTTTGCTCAATATACTGATTCATGATGTACAATCTTTGTTTAATATTTCTTTCATGTAATTTTTATTTTATTGAATGTTATTAGAATAATTCAATTTAAATTTAAATTGGTAATCTTGCAATTTTTATAGATATGCATGATATGAATTGTTTTTATTTTAATTTGTTTTCTAATAGCTAGCTTACTAGTTATGCTGACCTCCTAAATCTTAGAGAGAGAGAGAGAGAGAGAGAGAGAGAGAGAGAGAGAGAGAGAGAGAGAGAGAGAGGAGAGAGAAGAAGGAGATAGAAGAAGAGAGAGAAGTTGGACTAATCATATATCCTTGTTTGAATGGTCAATCAAATATTGTTGAATAGATTGTTGTGTCAAAGTGAAAAAAACTGTTGATTCAAAAAGAATGATCACGAGGAAAACATTTGCTAAGTTATAATAATAATCAATATGAAGAAATTAAAACAGACCTATAAATATATTTTTTAATTCAATAAATCTAAATTTATTTAATTTAGATGTTAATGAAGCCTCATGAAAACTATTTAAATGTTAATAGCTTCAATTAAAATAAAACCCTTAAAACTATTTGGATGATATTAAGTAAGAGAGAATATGGTCGTTAACGCATACTATACTAACAAGGAAATATTAATTATATTACTAGCTAGGTATTATTTAATTAATTAAGAAATATACTTAAATGAATAATTATGAATTAATTGTGGGAATGATGGTTTAAGTTAATTAGTGATTAACAAGGTAATCACTAATTAATGAGCATGAAAAGAAGAAGGCAAATCCGAAAAATAAGTTAAAAAAATAAAAAATTAAAATTGCTATTTTTTTACTTAAGATAATCCGTAACAAGCGTGATACAATTGTTAAGAAAATGATACAATTGTTAAGAAAATGAATTAGAGCTCGAAGACATCATGCATGCAACAAAAGAAAAGAGGTATGAGCATGTTAGGAGTGTAATGGGGGAGAGTTTGAGGGTAAGGGTGTCAATATTTGACATGACTCAAAAACACGATATGATCCGGAAATTTTGAGTTAGGGTTAACCCGTTTCGTAAACGTGTCGGGTTCAAGTTAAATGTTTCAACCCATTTAAAAAAAGAACGGATCAGTTCAGGGTCACGGGTGTCATTTGGCTTTTATGTTTTGGTGAGATTTATGTACATAACAATTAAAAATGTCCTATTTATCATGGGCTGAACCCCTTGGTGGTCAGGGGGCGCTATTGCCACTAATTAAAACTCCAATGTGACTTGCAAATTTTTTAATAGTCATTCAATTATTTTGCCAAAATGAAAAAAGAATTATTGGTTATTATTAATTAAAATTTATTAAGAGAAAATAAATTATAAAAATAATAAAAAGAAATATAAGAAATTAAAAACAACTTTATACTATCTAAATAACTTTGCACAAATTGATGTGCAAAAGCACCATATATATATTGATATATCTCCTTAAAATCAAGCAATAAGAAAATTAATCAAACCTATCGGCAAATGTCCACATTTTAGGTAAGATTACTGTTAGAATAATGAGAGTTTTTCTTATTAATAAAATTAAGGTATTTTTAATATATATATTTTATAAAGGATATAAGATATGAGAATATGATATAATATCAAAATTCATTTATTTAAATAGCTAGCACAATATAAATATATCATTATATTTCTAAACTATAGATTGATTTAAAAAAATCCTATATTCTTAATTTCTTAAAATAAATTTGTGATGGAGGTGCTCGTAACATCGTGTATTTAGAATTTATCTGTTTTCAATGAATTTCAAATACACTTAGGAAAATAAGTATGTCATCAATTGTTTCTTGCTAAAATATAAATATAAATTTTTATTTAAATTTATATTTCAATTTCAAGACAATCATTTAAGTTTGAGTTTAACTCATCAAAAGAAATTATATTAGAAAAATAAAAAAAGGTCAAAACAAATGAGGCCTAAAACACGATTAATTATTATGTGCAGACATCGAATGTCATCCGGAGACCAACAAGATTGCACCACGCCACCCCTTCGCTCGGTACCGCGGTAGGGTATTGCTCGGTACCATAACTCGGTTTCGCTGACGTGACTGCACCTAATTTGACTGCGAACGTAGAGCTGCATCTCCGCACAGAATAATTTCACCAAAAACACCCCTTAGACATTTTTATTTTTATTTTTATCCTAGTAGAAACATTCAAACCCATTTTCTCTTCTCCCCATTCCGGAACTCCGTGTTTCCCAACGGAAAGTGTGAAGTAATTTTATTCACAAACGTGGAGACCGGCAAAGAGACCTCTCTTTGATTTTATTTGTGAAAATTTTTTATGATTTTTTAATTCAAAAATAAATAAAAAAGCCGTGCCAAATAAAATATTTATCTTCTGCATCTCCTATTCACGGAAAATTATTATGTCATATGTGCCACGTCATCAAAATACAACGAACCCGATGTATTTGGCTGACGTGGCGTGTCTGGATTGGATGTCCGGACGTCCGATGACTGGTCGTAATAATACGCCCCTCTCCACAAAACTAACAACAGTTTTCTAATATCTAGCTTACTAGTTTAGCTGACCCCTCAATCTTTTCAAGAGAGAGAGAGAGAAGTTGGACTAACCTCGTTTGAAACTTTGAATGGAAAATCAAATATTACTGAATAGATTTTTGTGTCCAAGCGAAAAAAAAACATAGTTGATTTTTCAAAAACAGGAAGACATAATAATGATAATAATTATTATAATTATATTATTAGCTTGGTATTATTTAATTAATTAAGTAATATACTTAAATGACAATTATGAATTAATTATTGTTGGAATGGTGATTAGTTATTAACTAATTAACGAGTTTGGAAGGAAGAAGTAAGTGAAAATAATAATAATAATAAAAAACTACATTTTCAGGTTAAGATAACGAGGGACAAACACGAAACAATTGTTAAGAAAAGGATTCCGAGCAAGAAGACCCCATGCAATGAAGGAAAAAGGGTTATGATCTAAGCTGGCTTTTGGCTTTTATGTTTTGAAGAGATTTATGTATATAACATTTAAAAATACTTTATTTATATATTTAATAATTAAAATATGATATTCACTCATAAAACAAATAATTTTTTTTAAAAATAATCGTCACCCTCCATCTCTCAAGCAACTTCACTCATCAAAATATTTATTTCTCTTTCACACATTATTGGTAGGGATGTCAATTTCGGGTTACGGGTCGGGTTCGGGTCGAACCCGAAAATGACCCAACACTATTCGGGTTCGGGTCAACCCGACCTATTTTTGCAAACTGATCGATTTTCTGGACCCGAACACGACCCGACCCGCGGGCACGGAAGTGGGCCGATAACGGCTGCAGCGGAAGCCTCGCCAGCTCTAGAAGCTGCGCGGAACGGCCGCAGAACTGCCCGGCCAGGCGGCACGCTGGCCTCCTCGCCTCGGCGTGAAATGGCACGGCAAGGCGCCTGGCCGCCTAGGGACGCGAAGCGATCGATTGCGACTTGATCTGGCCTCGGGGCGCGAAGCGATCGGGCAGGCGAGCTAGAGGGAGTCGGGCAGCCGGGGCAAGCGGGTCTGGGCCATTCAAGCCAGACAGTTTGTGTGCATTTCGGGTCATTCCCAAATCAATCATAACCCATCCTGATTTGCAAACGGGTCGGTTTTCAGGACCCAAATCCAAAATTTTAGGGTTGGGTCCAATATTGACAGCCCTAATTATTGGTATCATCAAAAGCTCTTTACCTGCGAGATCTTGTGGCCACTTCTTCACGTCTTCATCCTTCACACACCTCCGGTCCTACACTCCTATCTCCTATAGATGCCCTTCCCTGTGAGATTGACTCACTACTTTCTTACATTTACTTCATTCTTCACACGTTGTTAGACCCATCAATGCCCTTTTCGATGAGATTCCGACGAGACTTTCTAGCCCTTTTTTGACATTGAGTATTTTGAAATAATAGAGCAACAAATGTGAGACAAAAATAATAATAGTGTTATATTAACTATTAAGTAAACAATAAGCTCTAAATACATAAATATGATAGGTTTAATTAAGTATAAGTTTGTATAGAAATTTTTTCAAGGATTCAAACCTTTTGGGGGGTATAATCAGATTTTGATTGTTGCTAATTTTGGAGATTTTTTATTCTCAGACATTAAGAAACCAATTTTTTAGTTTTTATATATTTGTCCTCTTATTGTTATATTTGTCAAAAATATATTTTTGAAATGTTATTTTTGGCTGCCTAATAATTCAGATATTTGCATGTAAGTATTCTTCTTTTATAATATAATCGAAGCCCAAGCTCTTAATTATTTCCTCCCCAAAAAAAGTTTCATTGAATTAAATTTACTAAACCGCCCTCGTCTCTTTTAAAGACAATTAAACGCATAATGTGTCATAGGGGTATTATGGTAAATTGAGGGTGAACTAGCGATGTATGCTCAATGTCCTGTTTTCGCATAACTCAATAAAGTAGAACATGAAGACCCAATCCTAAGGAGGCTCTCAATTACTTAAAAAAAAAAAAAAAAAAAAAAGTTTCGTTGAATTAAAGTTACTAAACCGCCCTCATCTTTTTTAGAGAATTATATTGCGCCATAGGGCTTGATTGTAAATCGAGCGTGAAGCAACTATGCTCTTCATTCTCTTAGAGAAATTATTCTGCCACGTCATCTGGTACCGAGGGGTACCGAGCACCGATATCGAGCAAAAAAATATAATGTGACATATTTTGGTTGGTCTCCGAATGCCATCCAGTATCCGCACAGAATAAATTTTCATTCTCCTGCTCATCTTTATATGTTGATTTGGAGTTTTTATTATCAACTAAAGCCTTATTTGTTTAGATAATTTATTTTAGAGCATCTCCAACCGAATGTCAAACATGCGTATGGCATAGTTCGGTCGATCCAGCCGAACGCTAAATCTTCTTCTATTTGCTTACGGGTGAATAGAGTGACGTCAATATTGATGTTGCGTTGTTCACCTACACGATTTTTCTGTCTCAACTAGATTTGCGGAAGAAATGAGCCAAAAAGAAGACCTTTGGTAAAAGTCCCGTATGACAGACCATTTCTATTCGTCTTCTTCGCCCCAACCCCTTCGACCTGTTGAACGAACGGAGTCGAAGAAATTTTCGCAGCTCCTTCATCGACTTCGCTGCTCGCAGCAAGCGGCGGGATCTTCCACAACATCAATTTTCGCTGCTCCTCCCTCCGGCATTGATGCACATAGCTCTCTCAGACAGCGATCATCTCTCCCTCGCAAACAAGAAAATAACATACAAAGTAAACTTAAAATTCCTTAGTAAAACTGAGCACCCAACCTTCACCGGCTTCACGCCACCTCCCATCGGAGCCAACATCACCATCCAAGCGGGACCCCAACCGCCGGCCGGCTCCCATCGGAGCCAACAACAACACCTGACGCCACCACCCATTGGAACTTTATTTATGTAAAATTGGGATTTTTATTTTTTTGAATAGTTCATTTAGCAAAACTACTTTGTTTGTGAGATTGAAAGTGGTGATTTTGTTATATCTTTCATGTTATCAGAGGTGGAATATACATTTTCATTTATAGGTTTTCTGCCATTTAAATATTAGGTAAGTAAAAATAAAATTTTTTATGTTAACATAAAATTTAATATATATAAGCTTTTTAGGTAAGTAAAGTAAATTTAATATTAATTTAAATTTCTATTTATTAATATAATTTTTTTATAAATAAATTAATAAAAATAATAAATATATTTTATAGTGACAAATTAAATACTGTAACTATAACAAAAAATTAATATAATTTAAATATATTCAAAATTTTATTTAGTATTATGCTGAATGTTAAGATATTATAAAATTAATAATGTAAATTTTGATATTATAAGTTACTAATAAATAAGTTTGTAAATAAGCAAGTTCAAATCAATTCATTTATCTTTAAAGAAAGAGAATATTCTTATTTAACATATTATTATTATTATTATTATTATTATTATGTGATGAAAATAATAAGATATTAAATGAGAAATAATAAAAAAATTATCAATTGAAATAAAATAATATTTTTAGTACTTTAATAATTTTATGTTAAACTTATTGAATTTGTATATATTTTAATTCTATCATTAATAATTTATAAATGAGTTGACTCGAGCTGGCTGAATCGAGTCCAGCATGGCTCACATTTAGCTTGTTAGTTCAAATCGAGTCCGAGTTAGCTCACAAAGCAGCTTAAATCAATTACACGCTTAGCATTAGAGTATAATTAATGACTAATAAGACTAATCAGATAATTAATGACTAATCAGACTATACACGGCTCGATTACACCCTTAGTTTACAGGAAATTAATTGGTCAATTTTTTCTCTAAAAAAAATACCAAAACACCCCCTCGACATTTAAATAATTATATCTTATAAATAAAATTAAAATTCATGTGGGCCTCCACTCATTTCCTTTTGAAAAGTTCTGAAATCCGCGTTTTCCAAAGAAATATTTGGCACTGAGAAAATTGCAAGTAAAATGTTGATTCACAATCAAAGTATAGACTGGCTGAGGTACCTCTTTCTTATTATAAATACTTGATAGCTTCTTCATCTTCTCTCCACAAAGCAAGAGCTCATCAGCTTCTTTTTGGCATTCCACTTCAAATTGAGAAGGTTAGAGGCTCCCTATCTATAAAGTATCAAACAACCATACATATTCACATACTTGACTACTCTCATGGCTTCTACAAGGAGAGGTCTTGGCCTCGTGCTCTTGGTGTTTTCCTTCGCTTGGCTACTTATGGGCGGCAACATTTCTCGAGCTCCGCTGATGGCTGATGCAACGAGAGTTTTGAAAGATGCGCGATATATCATCACGACTAGAGCTGGTTTAGTATTTGAGTCTAAGCCTAAAGGGTCGGGATCGGGATCGGGATCAGGGCATTCATGTTTTCACCATGGGCCTGGGGGTGGGGATGGAATATGCCCCCCATTATAAGAGATTGAAGAACTTAACTCATTCAAAGGATAATAGATAGTGAATTATTATAAAGTGTGGTGTATCATCTAATTTATAGTTTAATGTTTTTATGATAGTGATTCATGTATAAATAGCAATAAAATTTGCTCTATAAGCTGATTTATGATGTACGATCATTGTTTAATATTTTTTTTGGAAGTTTTATTTTAGCAAATATTTATCAATAAAAATAACTTATTTTACTTGAGAATATGCTTTTAATATAATGATTTTTGTGCCATTTTTATAGCCATGAAAATATGAAATGCTGTTGAACTATCTCTTGCTAAAATATTGAATGCTAATAGTTTTCTAATAGCTTACACGTTAAGCTGATACTCTTGGGTTTCATTTGGGACAATTTTTTTTCTTGCTTTCTAAAGCAGCTTTTTAGCACAAATTTTTAATTCGACAAATTTTTGTAATAAAAAACTGCTTTAAAAAGTATTAAGAAAGTTGTCTCAAACAAAATCTTTATCTTTCCAACAGGAGTAATTATTACGTCCGGTCAAATCCGAACATATATGAATGTATACCGAGCAATACCGAGTGCTCAATATCGAGTTTCAGTTAACGTGGCGCGTGGTTATTGGTCTATGAACGCGTTCGGTGACCGGACGTAATAATTGCTCTTCCAACAGACAGAGAGAGCTTTATCTTTTCGAGAGAGAGAGAGAGAGAGAGAGAGAGAGAGAGAGAGAGAGAGAGAGAGTAGTTGGGCTAACCAGAGCTTTAATGTGACTATAAATTGTTTGAATGTTCAATCAAATATTATAGAATCGATTATTATGCAAAAAGGAAACAAACGATTGATCTATTAAAAATTATTAAGAGAGAATTTGTTTCTAAAATAAATATTTTACCACCAAAATATGTTTGCAGTACAATTTATTTGCCAATTAATGATCTTTTTTTATTTATTTATTATCAAGATCTTGAGTTGAATCATACCTATTTAATAAATCCTTTACGCAGAAGCTAAAAAAATCGCACGTAATCAGTTTAATATTAAAATTAAGAATAACCTGTTTAGCTGAATAATTCAACTCTTTTTATAAAATTAACTTTAACCTGACCGCAAATCCTGAGGAACTTTCTACTCTAATGGAAGCTTCAAACTTCAAAAGTAACGAGCTTTTAATTAGCTTTTTACAAACTTAGTAGTTGAAATTTGATATTTGACATCATTAATTTGCTCCATTTGATCGTCAAAAAAAAAAAAAAAATGTTATTCAGGTGAGGGTGAACATAGCTCTGTTCACCCTCTAATTTTTATAAAAAATATATGATTAAAATATAAAATAAAATATGAGAGAATATAGAAAGAATATTCTTTTTTGTGTTATAAAATGGAGTTCGATTGGAGATGAGTTATTGTATTTTGATGTATTAATGCATTTTGGATTGAAAATTGAGTTTTTTGGTTGGAGATGTCCTTACACCATCTCCAACCGTTCGGCAAACAGCCGGATGGAGGCCCTCAAACGTCGCAACCGAACGTCATTTCTCCGCGATTTGATCGCAGTTGAACAGTGCCACGCCAATATTGGCGTCGCACTGTTCACTTGCGTCATTTCTTTTTCTCTACCGAACTCGTCTGAGAAAGGCGCGAAAGAAACGAGCGATGATTTGGGGGCAAAATGGTGTTCCACAGGAGATGAATCACGACACTTTTTGATTTTAATGTATTTTGCAGTGAAAAATGAGAATTTCAGTTGGAGATGCCCTTAAGGGTTTGCTTGGGGCAACATTTTCACTATTTTATTTTTCAGATAATAATCATAATCTTATTTGACTAATACTTTATGCTATTTTTTCACTACTCAACAAAAAATTTTGTGATAAAAAATGAATATTTATTATCAAATTAGCTAATTTATTTTCCACATTAAAACTTTACAATCAACTTTATAATATCCTGCAACTGTTCCAAACAAACTCAAAGTGTTTCTTAAAAAAAAAAAAAAAAAGATGACCTGATACTAATTATTATATAAGTATATAGTGATAAATAACTTTAATCCAAGTTATTTTCATTAATCCATACTATAAGAACTAACAAAAAAATAATTAAATTATTAGAGATTATTTAATAAACTAACAAACTTAAGTGACTAATTATTAATTAACAGTTGGAATGTTTGTTTAATCTAATTAGTGATTAATCAACTATCAATTAACAACTAATTACTTTTAATTAATTTGAACTTAAATAATTTTTTCTTAAGTTTTGTCAAGTCCTTGCATGCTCCACTTTTCAACATCATGAACAACGCGCTTTGGAAGGGAAATTTGAAGTGAGAAAATCACGAGTAGATATGCAAAATATTAGACCCGGTCAGGGACTCTAATTTGTTCTATAAATACTTCATAACTTATCCATCCCACTCCATTGCTCATCAATTCAGCTAGATTATAAGTCTCCATACTCTCTCTCTCTCTCTCTCTCTCTCTCTCTCTCTCTCTCTCTCTCTCTCTCTCTCTCTCTCTCTCTCGTTAGTAGCTAGTTGGCAAATCATGGCTTCTACAAGAAATCTTGGTCTTATGATATGGTTAATTTTGTTTGCGTGGTTAATCATGGGAAGCTGTGTTCTCCGGAAATCGCCGATGGTGGAAGCAGCGAGAATTTTGAAAAGAGAGCAAATCTTAATAACGACTAGAGCGGGATTTATATTCGAGTTGAAGCCGAAAGGGTCAGGAGGACCTGGGTCTGGGCCTTCGAATTGTCATCATGGACCTGGAGGTGGCAATGGAGTATGCCCACCAACATGAAAATAAGAATTTGCTTTGACCAATAGCTATGTATTTAGGTGTATCTCAATTGGTTCATATTATTCAAGTGTTATTTAAATTTTTTTTTTTTTTGTAAAATTTTTTATTGAATATTATTGATGGAAATAAAGCATGTTAATTTGTGAATATACCATATAATGGTTGCGCAGACCTGAAAGTGGAAAATTATCCTCATTTTTTTTATAATTAAAATATAAATATAAATTTTTTTTTTTTTGGAAAACTCCGTATGTAAGATATGTATAGTGTGACCTACCTTGATTCAACTGACTTTTGAAAATAGGCAAACAGCTAAAACCCAACCGAAGCAGCCCAAATCCCACATCAAGCATGTGCTCCAATAGTCACATCTGATTCCTAAATTCAAAGGTCCGAGAATGCTGCGCTGGTCAAATATTTAAATTTCATCGTCTTCCTCTGAAGTCGACATGACTTAAATTAACAAATGAACGCCAAATCAAAATTTTATCGAGATATTTAAATTTAAAATTCACAAAGGCTCTTTCAATGAAATGCATTTTAATAGAATCTCGAGTATTAGCATTCTTATATAATTCATGAGGTCAATAACTGAATACGATTAGCAAGTAAATATAGTTGACAATGTTTAAAGAATCAATCATTTAAATATCTCACAAATGATGACCGTGTTGAATGTAAATCTCAACTAGAGGAAAATTTGTCATTCAAAATGCCCAAGAACCATAATAAAAATATAAATATTTTAAAATGAGTCGTTGCCCACCCTAATGATAATCATATTGAATGTAAATCTTAACCGGAGGGGAATGTCTTTCAAAATACCCATGAACCCTAATAAAAATACAATTCTTTTAAAGTGATTTGTCGCTACCTCAATAATGACCGCATTGAATGTAAATCTCAAACAGATGCGTCAATGCTTAATTCCATTTAAAATTTAAAATTCTAAAATTTTAAATGTAAATTTAAATCACCAAAAACTTAAAACTAAACTTCATTTGCCTTCCGCAATCTTTGTCGGGGTGATAAATTTGAAATTAATCTCAACTCACAAAGAGCAAATATCATGTTGGGTGTATCAGTGACATTCACTCTCAAATATTCTCTTGCAAGAAGGGATGTTGCACATGCCCTCTAATTGGGTGGTTTTGCTGCAAAATGACACCACTATATTACAATCACGACCAAAACACATATGTTCTATAACAATTTCAAGTCCTTGAGTAATGAATCATATGATTTATTTGATGGGAATAAAGCCTTTTTGTTATTGATGTGAACTTAAATGTATTTCCTTAAACAAACATCCACCCCAAATCTACAAGATATCCTTGGACGAAACAATTCATGTTCGCTAACAAGATTCCTTCTATTAGATTGGGCCGACTACCTCTGACAAAGCAGACTAGGGATCATGACTGCCCGAGACGATGAAATCATGGGATCTTGATTGGTCTCATCTTTATTCCCCCATCACCTATTTAAAGTAGACGGAAATAAATTTCAAATCATAAACTCTAAATTACATTATCAAATTCAACCTTAAAATTGTTGCTACTATACATAGGGTACTCAGTATCTATCTTACGACTAATCTTAATTTAAAATTCTCTCTCATTATCAAGAGAGATAATTAATAATAGGGGCTTGCACCTATAAAAAACCAGAACTCAAAATGAGGGCAAAATATCTGAGTAGCATCTTATCTATAACACAATTTGTTTTCTGAAAATTTACTCGGAACTTAAATATGTTAAAACTCTTCCCGTCAATAAAAGACAACATAGAGAGGACGGCCAGCTTTCAAAGCCCACATTCCCAAAATAGGGAGAATGTAGATATGGGAGTGATGCAAAAAGAGAAGAAGCACTTTACCTTCTCAACAACACTCATAAGGTGTTTCCGGAACACAGAAGAGTTCGGGGAAAGTTTTTTTCCAGGGGGGATCCATATCTTGCTCTACACCAACCAGCAAGGAGATCGTCATGATTGATAAGCTTAGAAATGAAAGCACAACAGTAGGCATAGTATAAAGAAGGAATGCTAAGAATCTCAAGCCCTCCCAAATTCTTGGGAATACAAGTATTTCTCCATGATATTAGATGCATTTTCTTGGCAATGATTATGCTATGATAAAAAAAATTTGGCGCAAATCTTATCAATTTACTTATATCAACTTTTGGATATGATAGATCTCCTAATCCAAGGGTGATTATTGCTTCCGGACATCGAACGTGTCCAGAAACCAATATTAGATGCATTTTCTCCATGATATTTCTCCATGATATTAGATGCATTTTCTTGGCAATGATTATGCTATGATAAAAAAAATTTGGCGCAAATCTTATCAATTTACTTATATCAACTTTTGGGAATGATAGATCTCCTAATCCAAGGGTGATTATTGCTTTCGGACCCGAACGTGTTCAGAAACTAATAAAAAAACACCACATCACTAAAACGCTCAGTACCGCCCTCGATACCGACCGCGGTACCACCTGGTACCCTCGGTACGTTGTCCGGACAGAATAATTTTTCCTAATCCAAAATGCTAAAACATTTCAAAAGTGAAACGAATGTATTGAAGCCTACTAGCAAAAATCAGCAATTTGGTAGTCATCAAGGAGATTGGCAGTTCTGTGCATAAGGGGGTTAAAATTAAAAAAAAAAAGGAGCCTTTTGGTGTTAATAGGAATCCCAATTTATGAAACTTCCAGCATTAGCAATATTGAGGATATTACAAATTTTCGAGACATTAAAGGTGTTGGGGGAAGGAATGATAAAACTTTTGTGATGGTTTTCATCAATACCAGTTAAGAGAGACAAAGTGAAACAAAATGTTGAGTAAGGAAGCCGCATTATGAGGATTTACCTGGCCATGTCCAAGTAGGTCATCTGCATAGAGAAGATTGTATGCTAATAAAGTCGTAGAAAGAATGCACACAAAAAATGGAGTATTTTTAAATATAATTTAACAAATTACAAACATAATTTAAAATGTTGTGGGCTAAACAATTCACGATCGTAAAGTTAGAGAATTTTATGTACTAATTTTGCACGAAAATCTAGCATACAAATAAATAAATATATATAACACCAGATATTTAACATGGGAAATCTAATAAGAAAAAGGAAAAAATAAGTGGACATGTCCAACAAAGATTTGTACATTCCTTTATTTAGAAACGGCAAGACTAGAATATTTATGAAAACCGCTTCAAATGAACATGGAGCACGACTTCTGATTATTTTATAACCAACATTCCAAAGTGAAGACTTTTCTGCATGCACATAAAGAACCGTGTTGGTCCATCTACTCCAAAAGCTTATGATCTTGCTAATTTGACAATAAATGTACTAAGTTTAAGATCAAATTAATTAGATGAATTGAAGTTGTGGGATTCCTTTAATTAATCCATCATTTTAACTATAAACAATTAAGACAATCAACCTAACATAAATTCAATATCAATGACCTAAAGAATTTAGCTTCGTTTGGGACAACCTTGTTTTTCATACTGCAATCATAATTCTTATTTGATAGCAATTTTTTAATAGCTTCCAAAAAATTGTATTAAAAATAACTTTCTACGACAACTTTAAAAAATTACTCTCTATAATAGTTTTACAAAGCATTTGGGATAGCTTTTATGCCACTGCTTTTTTACTGCTTTAAATAAATTTTTAAACAAAAAAGTTGTTTCTATCCCAAATAAAACCTTAATATGAATATATACAAAACTTGTAGTTTCTTGCAATTAAAATTTGATTGTATGACATAAAAATACAGGAAAAAATGTATCAGTTGCTTTAACATCAATAAAAATAGCGAGATATTTGATTTTGAGAAATTGAAAAACTGCATGAATAAAAGGTTTGTAATTTGATGGCTTCGTTTGCTTAAAATGTTACATAATTCGATTTTGATTAGTTTAGGGTTTAGGAATCCTAAAATTTAAATGATAAAATAAACAAATACAATAATTTCGAATGACTTGAATATTTATTTGATTATGGTTAATATTTTGGTTAGCATGATGAATAATTAACTTTAAAATTTAATTTAATTTAATAAATTAGAAGTTAATCAAGGATGTCTAGAGTATAAAATGAAAAATGATTTAGAAATAAAAAGGAAGAAAACAAAGGGAATTTATTTGTTTGAATTTGTACCAGAAAATTTTAAGGTTTCTAAGCATCTAAATGTAAAATCACAGACAGATGTGCCGTGATTGTTACATGTCAACTTACTTGACCAGACTGGAGAATTGGTCCGAATACCTACCAGTATTTCTAAACATCACGAAAGGTAGATAATCTAAGTTCTCCATTGAACAACAGGAAGCGAGCTAGTACTAGAGAATGCCAATACTCGTGCTATTGGTCTTCTATGAATTCACATCAGACCGTTGAATTAATGGTCAAATTTCAAATTAGAAATGTTGAATAGAACGAGTCAGGGAATTCTAATGAAAATTGACGGTTAAGGAGCTGATATAATAGAATTCATGCCAGCTTTCTTACTGCTTTTTGAACGAGAAATTTTGTACTAAAAATGACTTAGAAAATTGTAAAAAAAAACTATTCCAGACAAAATCATAAGTGTGAAACATTTGAATGATTCCTCTGCATATCAGAACGCACAAAAACGCTTAAAAAAAAATCAGATTTTAATTCCTTAAAAAAAAAAAGCAGCAAGACTACAGAGTCAACGGTGTGGAAGTGTGCTCCACGAGATATCCATGTATGCATGTCACACAGATAACCAATGACAGGTGCCGCGTCTGGCAGAGAAGTAATTTTCATATTCTGAAAGATTACCCAGAAAGACGATACAAATATTAGTTATAACCTTACAAATAGTGCAGTTCACCAACTTCCAGAATTTTCTATGGAACAGCTCGTTACAAATCTGCGACCATATTCTGAAAGATTTACAGTAAAAGGGATTTGTTCATTTCATTGGCATACTATATGCTGCCCAATTGGAAATATGTATAGAGCTAAATAATACATATTAAACTCATTAATAACCAATTAGACACTACGGATTCGTTTTATTAAACTCATTAATAACCAATTAGACACTACGGATTCGTTTGAAACGGCTTTTTTACTGCTTCTTGAAATAGCTTTTTAGTATAAAAAATTAATTTTTTTTACTAAAAAGATGCTTCAAGAAGCAGTAAAAAAGTCGTCCCAAATGAAGCCTAAAACACCTTAAGCTTTCTCTCGAACACTATAATATCAATACTACACTTGTTATCCTATCCATCATGTGTATTAATTACATAATTCATGGCATATGCCAAACATTTCCACCCCCTTAAAAATCAATCATTACTCCACAACAAAACAATATCAATCCAAGAGAGAGAGAGAGAGTCATGTAGAATATTTAAGTTATAACACGCAGGCGCAAATGTTGGCGAAATTACAGGAGATGAGCGGCTATCAAGTAACACTTTCAGTTAACAATCAAAAGGAGCCAAGGGAAGTGGTAACCAATTGTGGCATTGCGATGGGAATGCCATTGACCAGTTATAAATGCCATATACACAAATTATCGACAAGACGAACTATATTGGCTGAGATATGGTGTTGGTGTTTGGATAGTTGATTGGACAAAGGAGTAGGTCAAAATATATTGAATTAAGGATGAATCATACGAAGAGCTCGAACAGAAATAATTTCCCTCGTTAAGGATTCAAAGGCCACAAGGCGCCTGCCATTTGTCATTGGATTAAGTGTGGCAGACTTCTGTGAGATCTTTTCGGACAAGCTAGAGTTTGGGAGACGAGTGTTGTTCAGTCATAAATTAATGTCGTGTTTAGTCTTCTAAATCGCTCCAAGCTTCTGATCAATATTGTGGAGGCAATCCGATTCTTTAGTTGTTTGCCTTAATTTCAGTAGTTGGTGCTCTTGGGCATTCTATCAAACACATTTGCATCAAGTTGGTACACATAGGATATGAATTATTACAGAGGTTGACGACTTTTCATATTGAGGCCGTAGGTTCGAATCCTACTACCTTTCATTTCACTTAGAAATTGCCCAGTGTTGGGTGAGCTAGATAACAACAACTAAAGATCAACCCTACACTTAAAAAGCCGAGTCGGTAATCGTGAGTTTTGCAATCAAAGTAGGTTCAAATTCATCTAGATCTGGCAAAGGTAGAAACTAGCATCTCTATCGGTTTTAGCACAGGATAATTTAGAACATGATCAAGATGAAAGAGCGAAAAGAAATTTTGTAAGGCAGAGGTGATGAGGACATCAGTCAAAGATTTCAACATGTGTATCATCGGAGAAATCGTAGATCGACGGCTACGATTCAGGGCCGTTACTTTTGATGTATTCATGTATTGCTTATTATTTTTGCATTTTAGTTTTTTTTCCTATTTTACCCCTATGGGTAGTGAGTTTTTGTTGTAGCCCCGAGGGCATTTGAGACTTTCTTTTTCTTTTATTATTTAGACCTATACATAAAGGTCTTTTGCATTGTATAAGGAATGATAAATGAATAGAAAATTTTCAACTTTTCTTTGCTCTTGTTGCTTGTGTGCTTCGTAGAGAAGAGAGAACCCTAAGAGAAGGCCAACGTAATACCCGACAGCTGCCGGAAGGTTTGAGCTCTTGGTTCTACCTTTCTTCTATTCTCTTCCTATCTTTTTTTTCTTTCTTCCCCCATACTGTCGGCCTCCTCTTGATTTCTCCTCCCACCACCTTTCCCATCTCTTCTTCCCTAACCGAACCCCTCCCTACTCCATAGCCACTGGCCTCCCTTGGCTCCCCTAGCCGCCGGTCGACCCTCCAAACCTCATAGCCGCCGGCCTCCCATTGGTTCCTCTAGCCGCCAATCGTTCCCCTCCAAATTCCTTCCATGAATTTTGAATTTCAAAATTCAAACCTCCCTTAATTATCTTCCTAAAATAGCTGATATCAATTTAGAAAGTGTCTTTATTTGAAATCAATTCACCATTTGAATTTCAAATACTTTCCACTTAGATAATCCTTAATTAGGAAGCATCCTAATTATATTAAATCTGAAATTAAATTCAGATTTAATTCCAATATTCAATTAATGCATATGGCCCACATTAGGGGTGTAAACAAGTCAAGTCGAGTCGAGTTTTGGCTCTTATCGAGCTCGGCTCGTCGGTCAGGTAATCAGCTCAAACTCGAGTTCGAGCTCGAGTCAAGCTCAAAAGATGAGCTCGAGCTCGACTCGTCGCACTGCAAGCCAGCTTATCGAGCGGCTCGACGAGCCAGAATCAGGCTTAGCGAGCCCCGCCAGCCCGATTCCCGAAGTCTGAATTTAGCTTTAATATTAAATGTTAAATGCTGCAGTACATTTAATACTTCAATAGTTAATATTAAAGCATAGGCCAAAGAAAGCTTTTCTCCCGCTCACCCAATTCCAAAAATCTGGATTCAACTTTTTCTCCAACCCGCCCAAAGCCAAATAACTAATATTAAATTTATTAATGCTCAAGAGAACTAATGTCTCTCTCTCGAATCTCTCTCTCAAAATTCAAATCCATGTGTCCATCTGTCACATTGTCTTCAAGCCCTGTGCAACTTCGGTACGCGAGCTACAAAACCTCGAGCCCAACATGTTTTAGGCGGGATTAGAAAATAATTCATCTCATGTTAATAATGTTTTAGACCGGATTAAAAAAATAATTTAATTTTAATAGTTATTCGAGCCGGCTCGCGAGCTTAAGAGCCAAGCTGGCTCAAGCTGAGCTCGATAAGCTCGGCTCGCGAGCCCATAAATGAGTCGAGCTCGAGGCAGCTCGCGAGCCGACTCGGCTCACTTACACCCCTAGCCCACATACAATGAACCTAGACACTTATTTCTCCTCCCCATATGGCCGGCCCCCCTCTCAACTATTTTCTCTCTCCAATTTAATCCCGGATCCCTCATTAATTCTCCAAAACTATTCCCCTTCTATTTCCTAACCTAAGTCAAAGGAGCTTCAACCCACAACCATAGCCCCTTTCCCCTATCCAAGCCCCTCCAAACCGCCGGCTTCCCCTCTCCCTCCTCCATAAGCCGTCGGCCTTCAATAATCCCCAAGCAGGAGGAGATATTTTGCCCATGGATGGCGGATCCAGAGTTTGATTCCGGCTTTGTTACGATAAAGAAGTCTTTGTCGACATCCCACGATCAACTTTCTTTGATTTCAATTTGGAGTTTGACGAATCTGTGGAAGAATACGTGAACATAATTCTCTACCAATTATCTACCACTACCGATCAACGCCTCGCATCCATCCGTTGGGATATTGGTCACCGTCCATCGACTTCTCCTACTTCTACTACTTCTCCAGCGAGCTATACCGTAAGCATCACTTATCTCTTAGTGGCATCACTAGGGTTGCTGATATACTACCTCTGCTAAAGACACTACTTTCATGAGCAAGAGGGAACTCAATGTGAAAATATCAATTTGTTAAGCCGTGAATTTTTGTTATTCATTGCTGTTAGTTTTACTTATTTATTTTGTTGTTATTTGCAAGTATCATTTTAATCTCGTTTGTAACCCCATGCTATTACATAATTTCTAATTGAGAATTAAGGAATCTAACTTGGTGAAACATAAGGTTTACAATTGGTAAAGCTTTTCAAATTATTATTAATTTCCAAAGCAATTCTTGTTTTCATACATTTTTCACATCAAGAGGCGTAAGCAATTGAATCTTGGGAAGTCCTAGTAATGGTTTTTGCAATAGATAAGGTGTGTAGGATCTGATGATCTGGAAAAATGAGAATGGGAAGTGTAGCTTGAGATCGCAAAAGAATGAGCTGATTGTGGATCTAGATGGATTTGAAGCTCAATATGGGAGATTAGCATTAGAGGTCCCAGTGGGATCTGGTGACTGTTGAATAAAGGCTTGGATAAAAAATGAGATCTATAAATGTCATGGGACTGAAATCGTGCAATGAAGATTGACAGCTCTGAGCTGAAGTTGAAAGTGCATGAGATGAAGATCAAGAAATGTTGTCGAGGCAAAGTCTCACGATGAAGATCGGTGATGTGGGTTTGCATGAATCAAAATATGGATTTGATCTGGCGCAATGGATTATAAAATGCAGATGATGAGAAATGGCTTTAGTACAATGAGTGTGGGGTGGAGGAGCACTTATCAACAAGAGGATTTCTCAACCAGAGCGCCAATTATTATGAACTAGGAGTATCATGAACTAGGAGTATCGTCTTGATAAATGATAATTTTCAAGCTCATAGACAACTCTAAAAAAAGGTAGATTGAGATAGGAGAAGATAATAATTGTAAGCTTGAGAGGTTTGAGAGGGAAATTTTTAATTTTATTATACAACATAATCCCTATTTATTGATCTACACAAGGAGTCTTATTAAAGAAAAAAATAACTACATAATTATTTCCTTAATATAATCCTTCCTAAATCAGCTGCCTAGCTATGGAAAGTAATTAACGTGATTCAGGTGGGCTTCTTATGGATCCCTATTCATAGCTGTGAGATCAATAAGGGAACGAGAGGCTGGGATTTAACAATAATCCTTGAAGGAGACATTATTTTTTTTATTGTTACCATACACTCCCCAATATGAAGTATATATAGAGCTACTCATTAATAATCCATAAGACACAAAATCACTTAAATTATTTATCAAACCTTTTAATACTCTTAATCATTCTATTATTCTGCATGTTATGTTTATTAACATATATTATCTATAACAAATTCCTAACATGCAATATACAATCATTGTCAAGTTTGGAAATGAACAAAGATAAATTCATGATGAGAGAATTTTTAAACAGATTTGAACTCTATGACTTTCTTTTTGGCAAAATAGATATAGTGCCAACAATAAACAAAACTAAGTTATCCAAAGCAACCTTTACAAAACTGATATGCAATGAGAGGATTTAAAACAATATTGCATGGCAATATTTCCATCCTAAAAAACAAACAAGAAGAATGAAAATTACCTTCCTCGGTTAGGACAGGTATTTGCAAAATGTGAGGGATCACCACAGACAAAGCAACTGCCTGGTACTCGCTCGCCAGTTGCCGATACAAATCTAAGGCCATCAGCTTGACCTCCTCTCTGGCCTCGACCACGGCCACCCCTTCTTGCAGTAGAGGATGATGACCTTCCACTGTTCCCACGAGCAGCACAACGACCTTGTGCTGCACCATTTTCTAGATTTTCTTCCCATCTGCATTCCAAGTATAACAGATCTATTAATCATGTGATCATAAGCTTATAGCATTGATGCCATATAGATTCAAAAATTAAAAAAGTAGGTAAATTAGAGGATGAGTGCAGGCCAGCAATATTTGGGCATCAATTGTCAAGCATGTCATACATAGGAAATCTGGAAGTAAAGTGGAGTCTCCATCATTTCTCAAGAGTGGAATATAAAATAATTCATCCTCAGAACCAGGGTTCCAGTGGGCCGACTGGGAAATCCCATCATCGCACAAAATAGAGCCTAAAGTTGCATTCAGATATGCAAGAAATGGGCTGCAAGTGAAGCCCTGATTGGATCTCTTTCACAAACGAGTATAGATAATGCAGACCAATTTCATGACTCGTGATCCATTTATAAAAGTAACAATCCCTAATGGATCATCTTGCAATTATGCCAACACAAAAAGATACTGTAAAACTGGAAAAAACAACAAAAAAACAACCACACCTAAAAGCTATATTTTTAGAATTATTAAAAGTTGCTAGCATGACGCTTAAATAAAGGCTTTCTGGAAGTATAAGTTCATCAGAGGTTTTGTTGAACATACACAAAGAAATCACAATTTCGTGACTGACAGGCATAGAACTTCCTTCCTCTATTGCTTTCTGTATTAGCAGTCCTCAACGTACACGGTTCACCACAATTACACAATATGGGGCCTGCAATAGCAGATAATTAAGAAATAAATACCGTTTCATCAAGGTTGAAGTAATAACTTCTTTCATTTTTTATTTCCAAAATTTTCATTGTTTATGCGAGTGTGAGTGAGTGTGAGTGAAGTATTTTTTACACCTTAATTTTGGAATGGAACATCCTATGCGGTTTATAGCTTTTCAGGAATTCATGAATATGAAAAAAAGAGGTATCAAATTCATATCGAAAAACAGCATTTATTCTCCGTATGAAAACTTGAAACAAAAAATTTTTAGTTCCTCAAAATTGGCAATCAAGTACAAATGTCAGCCGCAAACCAAAACAGAATGTCTAAAAGAAACCGAATAAAGTATAATCTTCAATGAACTTTTTTTTTTCAATTTTAGTAATCAGCTTTACTTTTCTAGGCAAAGTGATAAGAAATCGTTGAGTTCGCACTAACCCTAATGGGAATACTTGAGTTCGCAATCAAACCTAATAATATTCGGTAAAATCAGCGAGAAAAGTAGAAGAATTTGGGTGGAAGCAATAAAAATTCAGTAGATAATTTTATAGAAATAAAAGCGAAGCAAGAACGAAACAAAGATGCAATCGATCCTCAATTCGAGAGGAGGATCGTGCTCTCCCGATCTATAGACGAGAAGCCTAGAGCCCAAGACACCAAAGAGAACTTCGAGAGAAACAATAGTCATGCTTCCCTAATCCTAGCCCCCCTCTTCCTTTTAATACATACTTCCTAATACAAAGCCAATAAAAGCTTTCCTAGAATAAATCAAATTCAAATACAATTCAAAAGGATTTCTCTAATAACTGCCCACCCCCTTTCCCTCTCTCTAGATCCCGCCCAAAGTGGGCCCCTCAGTCCCCCAGTCCCCATGGAAGGAGGCGGCTTAGCCCGCCTCCTGTATAACATGAACTAGCCCAGGCGGGGCCGGTTTGGGCGGTTCAGGAAGAACTGTATCACAAATCCAATCACTAGCTAAATAAGACAATTTCCAAAATTCAACTATTTAAGTCCGTGTCAAATGAATTGCATAATAACAGCAAGTGGAGGCTGTTCCATCTTTAGCAAAAAGAGAATGCTTGATACGGATTATATTACCGCAATTGTAATTGCTTTATTTTGCAATATGGTGTAAGCTTTGCCAACGAAGCATTTAATATAAATAAAGCTCCTCATTTTGGAAGCTTATACCTCCCCTTTAAAGATCCATGCAATACCACTCGACCATATAGTTCGTGTTAAGCAATTTGTGCTTCTAAAATAAAATAGTGTTAAGAAAATAAGGATAGAAAAAATATTTAGAGAACAGAAAATCTAAGTCGTTTATATCACCTGCACTATTTCTAGAATTAGAAATTGTAAACTGAGCTCTGCATGAGCGG